>CAUYRT010054650.1:0-11328 GCA_963574885.1 Lepilemur ruficaudatus | reverse complement strand
ATAGGGACACTCTTACACTGTTGGTGGGACTGCAAATTGGTGCAACCTTTGTGGAAAAGAATTTGGAGATTCCTCAAAGAGCTAAAATTAGAATTACCATTCGATCCAGCAATAGCATTATTAGGCATCTACCCAAAAGAGTTTGACCTATTGTTTATATTTTTCAGGGAGTAACATGTAAGTATGAATATCCTAGGCTAGAAATCAGAAAATCCAGGATCTGTTAACTATGTGATTTCCTATTTAAAAATATTTTAAAGTGAACTAATTGAAGTAGTTTTTCAGTTATTCAAGCACTTTAATCTTCTGTTTTTGCTTCTGATAGTTCTCTTCACTGGACTTTATCTTTTTATAATGGCACATTCTCATCTTATCCATTCTTACTCAGTAAGACTATGGTTATATCATGTCAAATTATTTTTCTGGAAAGTGGAAAAATCATCAAGTAATTGTGATGTTGACTTTGACAACATGTCAATAACCTGGCTATTTTGCAATGTTTGGGTCAGTAATTGATCCGTTTATTGTTTACATATTCTGTATCATGTAAATACAAGTCATTATTGCATATTGCTTCTTGACCAGCAGTCTCTTTGCTTACCTATATTTTGAGTACTATATTTTGAGTACTTTTCATAATATCTACATACTCAATGTTTTGACTAAGCTGAAAATATGTTGAAGAATTTGAAATCATGTCTCATTAAATTAATAGAAAAGTATAAAATATGAATATTGATACTAGTTGCCTGGGTTTCTAATAGAATAACAACATTTAATAATTAAAAGCATCTTTAGACAATAAAATCCAATCATTTTATTTTACCCATGGGTAAATTGAGGCCCTTAACATTAATTAACTTTCTCAGTCATATGCCCCAGTAAAAGGTTTAGCAACAAAGCCCAGGACATAAGAATTCTAATCCAGTTATATTTGTTATGATTTATTGAACAAAATGAAAGGTATAGTAAAATATGATAATTAGCTTACTATCCCTCTCTTCAACTCTAGGGCAGATGAATAATAACAAAGATAATTAACTTATCACTTTACTTTCAAGGCTGATTTGTACCTTGATAAGCATAGAGGAGCAAAGTAACTTATATTTGGTGATATATTATTTGGCATATATATTAGCTGACATACATTTGGCAATATATGAATGCTTATTGTCCAGCTTTTTTATCACATTTTTAAAGGTTCGAAATATTGAAATTTCCACTAGTGTGTAATTGTCTGAGATCTTCACCTCCTTCTCTGGGAGCAGAGAGATATGAGGCCACCACTAATCCACCATTTTTTCCTCAAACTTTACTACAAGGCTATAGTATCCAAAACAGCATGGTACTGCAACAAGAACAGAGTTGTAGACCTATGGAACTGGACTGAGAACCTACATATAGAACCATCCTCCTTTTGTCATCTAATCTTTAACAAAGCAGACAAAAAATATACATTGGGGAAAAGAATCCCTAATCAATAAATGGTTCTGGGAAAACTGGATAACCACATGCAGAAGATTGAAACTGGATCCCCACCTCTCACCTCTCACAAAAATCAACTCAGCATGGATAACAGACTTAAACCAAAGGTGTGAAACCTTAAGAATTCTAGAAGAAAATGTTGAGGAAACTCTTACAGACATCGGCCTAGGCAAAGAATTTATGAAGAAGACCCCCAAAGCAATCACAGCAGCTACAAAAATAAAAAAAATGTGACCTGATCAAATTTAAAAGCTTCTGCACAGCCAAGGAAACTATCATTAGAGCAAATAGACAACCTACAGAATGGGAGAAAATATTTGCATGCTACACATCTGATAAAGGGCTGATAACAAGAATCTATATAAAACTTAAGAAAATTAACAAGAAAAAAAATCAAACAACCCCATCAAAAAGTGGGCAAAGGACATGAACCAAAACTTTTCAAAAAAAGACAGAATAATGGCCAGCAATTATATTAAAAAGTGCTCAACATCTCTAATCATCAGGGAAATGCAAATCAAAATCACAGTGAGATATCACCTAACTCCAGAGGAATGGTCTTTATCAAAAAGTCCCCAAACAACAAATGCTGGTGTGGATGTGGAGAGATAGGAACATTCATACACTGCTAGTGGGACTGCAAATTAGTACAACTCCTGTGGAAAGTAATTTGGCGATATCTCAAGGAGCTGAAAACAGAAATATCATTTGGTATAGCAATCCCACTATTAGGTATCTACCCAAAGGAAAAAAAAAGACATTCTATAATAAAGACATCCACACTCAACTGTTTATGGCAGCACAATTCACAATTGCAAAGATTTAGAAACAACCCAAGTGCCCATCAATACATGCGGAGATTAATAAAATGTGGTATATGTATACCATGGAATGCTATTCAACTACAAAAAACAACCATTAACTACCACCTCTTATATTATCCTGGATAGAGCTTGAGTCCATCCTTCGAAGTTAGGTATCACAAGAATGGAAAAGCAAGCATCACATATACTCACCATCAAATTGGTACTAACTGATCAACACTAAGGTGCTCACATGGAAGTAATATTCACTGGGTGCTGGTCAGATGGGAAGGGGGTGGTGGAGGTGGCTAAACTCACAACTAATGGGTCTGGTGTGCACCGTAGGAGGGAAGGGCAATCTTGTAGGCCTGGCTTGGGAAAGACAAAGGCATTATATGTAACTAAAATATTTGTACCCCCATAATATTCTGAAATTTAAAAAACAATTAAAAAAACATTGAAATTTCAACTATATTCACCGCAGATCATATAGATCTAAGATACCAAATAGGAAGCCCTTGTTACATTACACTTAAGTAAATTTTTCTAACAGAGTTGTGTGCTGCATAACGATGTTTTGGTCAACAATGGACTGTGTATATGACGCTGGTCTCATAAGATTTTAACACCATATTGTTACTGTATCTTTTTATGTTTATATATGTTTAGATACACAAATACATATTACTGTGTTACAGTTGCCTACAGTATTCAGTACAGTAACATGGCTTACATGTTTGCTTCCTAGGAACAATAGGCTAGCTATACCATGTAGCCTAGGTGTGTAGGCTATATATCATGTAGGTTTGTGTAAGTGCGCTCTCATGATGTTTACACAATGATCAAATCACCTAACGACACATTTCTCAGAATGTATCCCCATTAAGTGAAGCATGACTGTATTTTATTGTCCAGTTCTGAATTTTTCACATTTAAACTCAAAGATAATTTTGTTTCAAATTAAATAACATACAAACATGCAATGCTGTAGAACTAAATAAAGACTAGGTAGAAAATGGGAAAGCAATTGAGTTACTTTGAACAAACAAATCCTTTGAAGCATAAAGTAATGGAATTTTTAAATTTTTTGACATAATGAGAAATAACTCTTTATTTTTCAGGTGTAGTATTAAATGTGGGAGAAACTTGGAATCTAGTCTAATGTCACTGACAAAATAAATCTATGAGATAGGAAGGATAAAAATTGTTTTCAGCAAATGAACCAAGCAATTGCCAAAGCATATGTTAAAATTCGGAATGAGTTCCTTCTAGAGTATTCTAAGCATAAACATCTGTGTTTTAACTAGCTGAATCTTAAGTGTCTCTGTGGTAGCAATGGTGGTTGGGTGGTAATGGTGGATGAAGACCATTTATGCACCGCACATTAGCCATACTGCTGCATATCTCCACAGCAACTTAACCTCTTTTCCATTTCTGACTCCAGGGCCATATTAAATCATTTTTCTTATTTTACATTTTAGCTTGATCCTTCTTATAAACATGCATGAATGCACAAGAGCACATACACAGACAATTGCTGTTTTCATAAAGGCAAGCATTCAAAAGATTTTATCTATATTTCCATTTATCTGACTTTGTGTGTTCACATGTGTACACTGGGGAAAAAATCAGTGGTTGAAAAGGAAAATAAAAGCACTTAGTCAGCTGACATTACAAGGATATGTATTGCAGATTATCTTTACTAAATTGGACCTGAAAATATGATTAATAGAAATAAATAGCCAATTTATAATAAGAACAAAAATCAATGTGATTTATTGATATATAATTTGTAGAGAAAATCAATGTCAATTAATCTTAACTGTCCTAAATTATGAAGTATGGAATTGTAATCTCTGGTAATTGGATTTTATGCCTCCCTTGCCACATGGCTCTTTTCAATTAGTAAAAGTCCAAACTGAGAACAAGTGAATTTTGGATATTGGCATAATAATAGTCCTGTATTTTCAACTCATCTGAATCTGATATGAGGACCTCAATCCCTTCTTAGACTAATCTGGTGGAAGAATAAGTACATTATGGTGTGTGGTATCCATCCATTGATCCATTCATTGAACAAACATATATGGAAGGCCCACTGTGCAGCAGGAACTGAACTAGTTGTTAGGTTGTGATATATGCATTCAGATATAGACCTTACTCAAGTCATTTAACGTTTTTACTCTTGAGTTTAAAAAAAATGAAGAAGAAAAACAAGAGTTGGAGAAGAACAGGGAGAAAGAAGAGGAAAAGCAGGGGAGGGAGGAGGAGGAGGAGAAATGAAAGAAGGATAATAATGAGAGGAGAGGGAGTGGGGAGAATGAGAGATTCTAAAATAATGTTTTGGAGTTATCTTTTAATTCCGCAGAAGCCGTCTAGCAAGTAATTATGTGCAAAATATCTAATATATTACTAAGTTAAAAATTTATTTCGGACCTTAAAATTCAAATTTGATAGTGCTTATATTCAAAATTTTTCTTACAAAATGGATTAAAAAACCAGAACTTGGAGCATTTTAACCCTCACATACTTAATGTCTCCCCAAAATAATACCTTAGTTTAATTTTTGAAAAATATATAGAATTTTGAAATATAGAATTTAGTATAACATAGAGGACTGAAAGAGGACATGGTTCAGTATTCTTTGGAAAGCTTATATCATTCAATTATATAAAATACTGGGGGTAGAATATTGTATTCATGACAATTAATACAATAAGTTAAGAAGTTAAGAATAGTATGCCTTAGTAAATGTTCCAAAATTAAAGTGATAGTATGAAGTAGCACACGTGTTATTAAATATATAAACAAAATATATGTTAAACTCTTTGCAATGGATTAAGGTAAAATAAATATAGCATTTATGCTGTTTTGGTCAATACTGGATATTTATGAGGTAGACTTTTTTAATGATACATAGCAGACTAATTCTGTGATCAAATCTGAACACAATTTTACTACCAGCAACCATACTTTGACCACAGTGAATAATTAGAATGGGATCTTCCCTTGTATATATTATAATAGCTCCACTATTTCTGACAGGAAGGCACAGGCAGACTGCTCAGATACTTTTTATTATTGGGAGATTATGAATGCTATTTTCCATAATACTGAAGTTTTGGAACTATTTCACAACATTATAAAAGGACACATAAAATATGTCATAGTCTCTTGATATTAGAAAAAGTAGACCAAAAACTCAGAAATGTTTATCTATCTATAGATTATCATTGCTCAAATTTATTGAGCTCATGTCATGTGCCAAGAAGTATTTGAAGCCTTAGTATGGTTCTAGAACCAGATCTCCCAAGCAAAAAATTAAATTGACAGGATAAGGTAATCAGCATTTCAAGATCACTACATCATAATTCCAATTAGGATTAATCATTTTAGCAGCATGTATGGCAATAATTAGTATCATAAAAAAACAGATATTTTAAACTGAACAGACTAACCACGTTATGCTGTATTTGGGTACATGGGAAACAGTTATTAACTTGCTTACTCCTGTACTTTCTGATACACGAAAGACTACGTTAATTAGGATTTCTTTGCAATTTTTATAGAAGTGGTTTTCGTTAATTATTGCTACTAAGCGCCTAACCATTTGAGTGTACTGTGTTGCAGTATGATTATAGCAGAA
The DNA here is from genome assembly GCA_963574885.1 of Lepilemur ruficaudatus. Taxonomy (NCBI): domain Eukaryota; kingdom Metazoa; phylum Chordata; class Mammalia; order Primates; family Lepilemuridae; genus Lepilemur; species Lepilemur ruficaudatus. The sequence continues at coordinate 5,394 of CAUYRT010054650.1, read as the reverse complement.
TGCACTGAACTTCTCACTGATGCCTTTTCCCTATTATGATTGAAGGTTTTCTTTTATTATTATTATTTGAGTATTATGGGAGTACAAATGCTTTGGTTACATAAATTGCCTTTACACTGCCTGAGTCAGAGCTACAAGCACACACTGCACCCGTTAGATGCGAGTTTATCCATCCCCTCCTCCCTGCCACCTACCTGACACACTATGAAAGTTACTTCCCATATGTGCACACTAGTGTTGATCGATTAATACCAATTTAATGGTGACTACATGTGGTGTTTGTTTTTCCATTCTTGTGGTACTTATAAGAATGGGCCCCAGCTCCATCTAGGATAATACAAGAGGTAGTTCATCATTTATTTTTATGGCTGATTAGTACTCCATGGTATATATATGCCACATTTTATTAATCTACTCGTGTATTTATGGGCACTTGGGTTGTATCCACATCTTTGCAATTGTGAATTGTGCTGCTATAAACATTCGAGTGCAGATGTCTTTTTTATGGAATGTCTTCTTTTAATCCAACTTTCATTTCATGCCCAATATTGATGAGTCAGTGATTTACTGAGGGTTTTATTTAACTTTTGCTATTTACAATTATGTTTAGGTTTCTAATGCCTGATTTTCTTCCCCCATGATTTTGTATCAAGTTCCACAAATCATAATGGTTTTCTAACGCAAAGAGATTAGCGCTTCTCATGATTTGATGAACAATTTTGCATATACTGCCATAAAAATGCTGTATCATCACATAAAACATCCAGTGATTCTAAGCATATTTGTTCCATTCATTCATTTTTCACTAGCTATAGAGGCTCATCTAAATTATTTTATTTGAGGTATATATTTTGGAGTCATTAGAGTAAATTTTTCCTTTTATATGAAGTTGAGTATGGAATGAAGGAAGAAACATTTCTCTTTAGCATTTTTTCTTTCTTGATGAACATTACACATTGTATATTAACTGCTTTAAGCTGCTTATTTTTTTTTACTAATTGACTAAATTACCCATGTTTCTTTTAGCATCTTCAAAATTTCAGATGCTCTATATAAGTATAAACTGACTGAGTTTGCCATTGTAAACTGTTGCAGTTAATTTTTCCTAATAAATTTCAAATTAGCATATGTTAATTCTATTTAGAGTTCTAATGATAGTGAATTTAGTTAATTATTGTCAATATAAATCAACCTATTTATATAAATTCAGTGATCAATATAAAACACAATATTGTCATCTTTTACTATACTTTGGAGAAACTTAGTCAAATTAATGTTAATCATTATAATGGCTCATATTTATTCCTGCTAGCTCTAACATTGTGCTTACTAATTGTTTTATTAGAAAGATACAAAATTAAAAGTAGCATGTATGTAATAAAATGTGTGTAAGACTGTATTTAGTTATTAGACATTGTAAATTACTATTTGCTTTTTAAGCAATTCAATATTTTAACAAAAACAAGTTGTACTGATACTTGCTGTAAACTTTCCTCTGTTCTGTTTACTAAACTAAAAGACAAAACAACATATTTTAATCCACCATGAATCATCAAGATTTAGGATAGTTCTTCGACTGGGAGAAATTGATATTACTGAACCTCTTCCACATAGGTACACCAAATGACTGCCAACAAACACAGTATGAAAACAATTTTTGCTGAGAGGCCTGGCCACTTTTTTCCAGAAGCTTTTAAGGAAGCTAAAATTGTTTGTGTACAATAATTTTTCTATTGCCCACAAATCACAGTTTATTTTTATGTTTGAACAGGATATTTTCTAATGCAATATATAGATTTTATTTGGAAGAAAATCTGGTGTAAACTCTCAATGGCTTTTTGCAGAAACTTGTGTAAAAATGAGCTGGAACTCTGGGGGCTAGTGCATAAAACACTATCTTTTCACATCTGGGATCGCATTTCAAATTTAATCTGAAGGACATGATGAGATATGCCAAACTGCCTGAAAACAATTTGGGTAGCTAGTGAACTGTGATATCTGGAGGCCCATAGACACTAAAAGCACTTTACTTTGCTTTTTCCCTTTGCTTTCTCACTCCAAATAACTGCAGATGGCATATAGGCAATCTATACTGATGTTGCAATGAAGATACAAGCACAGATGCTTTTTATTGTGATGAAAGATGGCATTTATTCAGTGCCCAGTTTATTATTACTATTACTATTGTTAGGATATTAGTGTGTAATATGATGCATATGTGCCAGCAAAATCTATGGTATTAGTCCCACATTATTATAGAGTATGGATTTTCTGACAGGTTGTAACATATTTTCATAAAAGTAGTAAGTCAATTTATATGTGTAATAATGTATCTTTATGCTTTAGATTTGAGTTTTGTCAGGAAACTAAAATTTAAAACAAGGAAATATGCTGACATAAATTGCCTTTCTCTTCATATATGTGGAATATTCATTAGAAAAAAATTTTCATTCCTACTTTATCCCACCTAGGTTGTGTTTGCTTTGCTTCTCATTAATAAGCCCAGAAAATTTTTTTACTGTTGTTACACAAAAATATTCCAGCATTTCACAGAAGATTCAGAATTATCCCTTAATTAAGGGGTATTGACAGTTAACACAGTCCACTTGACATTTTGAAAACTGGAGTGGGAATTAGGCATTGTTCTTCTTAACGTTTTAAATGAAATTCAAACAGTAAAATAAAATTAAATTAAATAAAAGGAAAAGCAAATAGAGACAGTGCAGATCTCTTCCTTAAAAGAGATCATTTATCTTATTCTAAATGAAATGGGCTTCCATACTTTTACTTAATGCTTAGACAAGGTGAGTTCTACTAAATGATCTCACTAGTTTCCAATTTTGGAGATTCTATTTTAGAGAATTTAGTTTACTTTTTAATGCTATTGAAAGATGAAAAAAGAACAAAGTCGCAACAACTGAAAATCTGCAATGGAATTATGTAGCAAGAAGGGGGTTATCATCCACAGATTCAGGTTCCCCTAAAACCATCACACATCCACAAACATTAAAGTATTTTAAGTAATCAAACAAGGTATTTTTCTAGTTTGTAAAATGAGGATAATAATCATAGTTATATTACTGGGTTATTGTAAGGTACATGTATAGTAAATAAGTTCACATATCTAAAAATAATTTCTACAATGGCTAGCACATACAAGTGCTATGCAAATTTTAGCTATTATCATTATTATTAGTGGTGGCAATAGTAGGATTCAATACACTCTATTTACATGACTTTAAGACCATGGGTGACAAACTAGTAGCCTGTTTTTCGAATTGACTGTCAGTAAAAAGTAGAATGTGAAAATAGGGCTTTTGTTTACCTCTCTCCCAACATACCACCCTTTCAGTATCTGCCATTTGCATTCTGTCTTCCCATTCCATCATTGAATGTCCTCATTCAATTAACTAGCAGCACTAATGCTAGTGTTGTACTGTCCTATATGGTTCAATGCTATTTGGACAATATCCTAGAATCTATAATTTGTCTGTCCTGTCTCTTCCTTTACATTTTCCTAAACCAACTTTTTTTTACATAATATCTTATTTCCTTAGGCTTTGTTCTCTATCTAATAAACTGATAGATAGCTAACTCTACTAAAATGGATCCATGCTATTGGATATAAAGTGTTATTACTGTCAGAAATACATTTCTTTCTATATGGGACAATTTCAAAGACAAAAAGTAATGGCTATTTATGAGAATTTTAGGTCTACTTGAGAGGACTTGGATAGTTTTTCCTTTCAGATAACCAGTAAGTTTCTATACTAACTTTAGGAAGGAATGCTCTATTATTATGAAAAGATCTTCCTAAGTCACTGGGAGATATTGAGGCCACTACAAATTTTGAGTTATCTATGTCTTCTAAGGCTGTATCTATAAATTCCAGACTTACTTATTTTTACCATTGATCAAGATAAGCCATCATTTCTTTGTACATGCCTTGGTATTTGTATTAATTAAATTTTATTGCCAGTGTAGAAAAATAAAATTCACAGAGAATGTATTAAATGGCTCTGTGGTTTGTTTTATGAATTTGATCCTAGATTTTAATCCTGATGTGATTCTTTCAAAACCATACACCAGGTTTTATAGTCCTAGCAAATAATTCAGCCTGAATTTCAAGATGTTTGTAAGATGGTATAATGGAAATGAACATATTTTCTTAATTTTATAATCTGTCAACATTTTTATAATGTAAAAGAGAAATAAATGAATGCTGCATTGAAAGGTAATTAGTCAGCCCTTGATCCCACTATAATTTCTATTTATTTGAGAACTATGAATTATCACCTAAAATACCAAAAACATTTGTCTTCATAATAGACTGTGTTTTTTGTCTTTTAGTGAATTTTGTATAGAAACTATCAAATAGACTTTCCACTTAATCTTAACCTGATTCAATTTTTATAACTGTTCTTTATCCACTGCATAACTCAATTGTATTTACTGAAATTCCTTCAAGATTTATTACTGTTTTTATTCATATGATTAAAATATATTAAAATATAAATTACTAGTATTACATCTGTTATGAACGATTACAGTGAATTTCAGACCATATATTTAAAATCACTTGTGGAATCATATGTCTGCCATTTTTTCAATGAATGCAATATACATTAACAAGATTGAATGTTTATTAAAGTTGTTTTTCCTGTTGGAAATTAGGCTCAGTTTTTCCAACATGCTATAGCAAGGGCTCAAATACAGCTCCTGAAGCAACACAAAATTAAATAACTATATTTCCATGATTTAAATGACAGCTCCATTTACTTTGGCTTTTACTTATAAATGAGTACTTATGTACTGAAGAATTAAAACAAATGTACTTAAAATGGAAAAATTAAATATTTTGATACATTTTAGTGAATAAGGGCTGAGTACTATTGGGTTAGAATGAGAGGAAAAATAAATTTTTGAAGATGTACACATATAAAGAAATAGCAAACAATTGTTATGACTAGACCAGATACTTAGATTCAGTTAAATGCAACTATGTTTTTATACTATGTAGACTCAGTAATTGTAGGGACAATATTGCCCAACAGCATAATTTATTACACAGACACCTATATACTTTTTTCTTTTATTTTTCTTTTAACTAACAAATACACATCATAATTTTTATATGAAAAGTTGTATAGAAATATGTATCAGCTTACCTATTAAATATCTCCCAGAGAAATTTACTACTGGTTTATACTTTCTTAAATCATATTTAGTTTTTTTTTTTTTTTTTTTTTGTGTGACAGAGTCTCACTCTGTTGCCCAGGCTAGAGTGAGTGCCGTGGCGTCAGCTTAGCTCACAGCAACCTCAAACTCCTGGGCTCAAGCAATCCTTCTGCCTCAGCCTCCCAAGTAGCTGGGACTACAGGCATGTGCCACCAT
>CAUYRT010054649.1:0-56187 GCA_963574885.1 Lepilemur ruficaudatus | reverse complement strand
AAGCAATCCTCCGTGCAGCCAGACAAAAACAACAAATAAACTTCAAAGGCAGGCCTATCAGATTAACTGCAGATTTCTCAGCTGAAACCCTACAAGCCAGAAGGGACTGGGTGCCTATCCTTAATCTTCTAAAACAGAATAAAGCCCAACTTAGAATTCTTTATCCGGCAAAATTAAATTTCATCTACGAGGGAGAAATAAAGTCCTTCTCAGACAAGCATTCTCTGATGGAATTTGCAAAGACTAGACCAGCCCTACAGGAAGTTCTTAGACTGGCCTTTCACGCCAAACACGGCAATAGGCACTCTTCAGAGTAAAAGCCTCAAAGAGTTTCAAGGCTAGAACTTGAACTACAGAATGGCGCAAAGAGTAAAACAAAGCAACTGGACTTTACCAAACAATATGAATGTAAACCTTCCTCAAATTTCAATCCTTGCTCTGAATATTTTTTATTCATTATTTTTCTCTATTTTTCTCAGTCATCTTGGGGTGACTTTTGACTTCAATATTATCCATTTTTGTCTTTATAACCTTATTTTCTGCTCTTGTCTTTATTATTTATTCACTTCTATTTAATTTGGGCTTAATATTGTCTTCTCTTTCTAGATTCTTAAGGTGAGAAATGAGATGACTGAGTTTTAAACCTTTTTTCTTTTCCAATATAAACAATTAAAGCTGTAATTGTACATCCAGCATGCTCTAGCCACACCCCACAAATCTGGGTATGTTGTGTTTTCATTATCATTCAGCTCAAAACATTTCATAACTTTTGTTATCCTTAATTGAACTTTGTCATGTAAAAATGTGATATTCAATTTCCTGGTATTTGGTTTTTTTGATCTTATTTCTAATTTAATTCCATTATAATCAGAGATTATAATAATATTCCATTATTATATATACTCCAAAAAATTCAATCATTTGTGCTTTATTAAGACTTATTTTACAGCCCAGCATATCGTCCATTTTGGTAAACATTCCATGTGTACTTGACAATAATGTGTATTTTGTGTTTTCTTCTGTTGTTACAATAATTGGGTTTATAATAGTTTTGTTCAAATCTTTAATATCTTTACTGATTTTACAAATTGTCTACTTGTCCTATGAATTACTATAAGAAAGATGTTAACGTTGTTAATTACGATTGTGGATTTTTCTGTTTCCCCCTTTGAGTTTTGTCTCCTTTATTCTTCACATAATTTGAAGCACTGTTTTTGGGTACATACAACTTTAGGATTGTTATTTCTTCCTAATGAGATGACACTCTTGTTATTATGAACTGTTTATCTTTATTTCTGATAGTATTCCCGAGACTGATGCCTGTTTAGCCTGACAGTAATATATTAATAGCAACAAGACTTTCCTTAGGCTTAATGTTTTCAGGGTATATCTTTTTCTACCCTTTTATCAAATATTGTCAACCAATCTCTGTCTTTGTATCTATAGTGAATCTCTCATGGGGGCATACTGTTGATTCTCATTGTTTTACAAAAAGTCAAACGATCACCATATTTTATCTGGAGTGTTTAGACCACATACGTTCAATGTATTTATTTACGTGGTTAGGTTTAAGGATACACTGTTATTTGACCCACCTAATCTTATTCCTCCTTCAGTCTTCTTGCCTTCTTTTAGGATAAGTATTTTATTTTTATTTTTTGATCTATTCAATATTTCTTTCTATTGGTTTCATTGAATTTGGTACTATACTTCTTTGTATAATTTTTGAAGGTTCTTCTAGGGATTGTGCTATGAATCCTTAAATGATCACAGTGTACTTAGTTTCCACTTCACATAACATGTAAGGATTTTGTGAAAGTATATATTCATCTCCTTCCATTCTTTGAAGTACAGGAGTATATATAGTGTGTGTGTATATATAATATATATATCAGTATATATTTATTGTTTATATATATGGATATATATAGTTCCTCCAATTCAAGTTTTTATTTTTCCTTTAAATAATCAGATGTGTTTTATAAAAAGAATAATTTAAAAATAGATATTTTACTCATGCATTTATATTTTTTAATCCATATTTACCCATATGATTTTCACTGATCTTCATTCCAGAAGATCTGAGTTTTCATTTGTATGATTTTCCTTCATCCCAAAAAAACTTCCTTCAGAACTTGTGTTGAAGAATTAGCTCATCTCTCTGAAAATGTTTTTATGTAACTCTCAATTTTTAAAGGAATATTTTTTGCTGAATATAAAATTCTAGGTTGACTTTTTCTTTCCTTTCAGTACTTTAAAAATGTCATTTTACTACCTCTGGATACTATTGTTTCCAGTGAAGAATCAGAAACTATTCATATCTTTGTCCCCTGTATGTAATGTGTAATTTTTCTCTGCATGCTTTTAAGATTTTCTCTGTATCTTTGGTTCTCAACTGTTGTACTATCATACATGTGTATTTTTTTTCTTTGTATTTTTCTGGTTTTGTGTTCACTAAGCTTCTTGGGTTCCAAGGTTAATAGTTTCCATCAAGTTTGGAAAATTTCACCAATTGTTTCTTTCTTTAAATAATTTTTCCTTCCTATCTTGTCCTTTTCTATGATTTCAATTAAGTGGATGCTAGACCTTGATATTGACACACAGGTGACTGAGGTTGTTCATTTTTTAAATATTTTTTCTCTTTAGTCTTGGGATTAGATAATTCCCACTGATCTATCTTCAAATTTACTAATCCTTTCTCCTTCATTCTCTGTCTGCTATTGAGCCCATAAAGTGATTTTTTTTCATTTTAAATATTATCCTTTTCAGCTCTATGGTTTCTCTTTATTTTTATAATTTCTATTTCTCTGCTGAAATTCCTCATGATTTTATTCATTATATTCATCTTTTCCCTTATGTCTTTGAATATTTGAAAACTATCTTAACTCTTTGTGTGCTAATTCTAATATTTTTGGTCATCCTGAAATCTGTTTCCATTTATTGCTTTTTTCTTTATTGAATCACAGGTTTTTGCTCCTTCAGATTTTCTTTTCTTTTATATACAGGTATTGTGGATGATACATTGGAGTTAGTATGTATTACACTGTCTTTCCTTAAAGAGTGCTACATTTAATACTGACAGATAGTGATACTACTGACACATCCTTTTGATTCTGTCAGGCTTGGTTTTATTCTTTGTTAGGACAGGTCAATTTTGTGGTTGGTTGTCTGTTTATTTTAATCCTAGGTTGTAGTTCTTACTCTAGTGAGTAGCTCTTATTCTTTGGTCTCAAGAAATACTGAGATGCTCAGTGAGACCTGACCCTCTCTAACTGGGCTGGAACTCTACTGTCTCCTAGCACTGTGTGACTTCTGCTGATATTCTTTCAGCTCCTAGCCACTTTCTTCTACACATTGAGGATTTCACACGCACACCCCAAACCAAGAACCCGTGGAGAAACTGTACATAGACAGCTCGAGTCTTCTCTGTGAACCTCTCCCTTCCTTTACCCTGTCTTATAAATTCTAGTCCCTTCAGTAGCCCCTGAGTCTGACCTCTACCCTGCACCACCAGCTCACTGAGACCACCCTGCTCCACTGGGGCTCTGTACCTACACTACGGTGCAAACAGAGCTCTCAGGCAGCATGCTGGGGAAAACATGGAGCTCATCTTTAAAGGGTTTCCTTTCCAGAAAGATCACAGTCATACGCAGACTGTTGTCCAATAACTAGAGTCACCTTAAATATTTTATTGATTTTTCTAGTTATTTATGATAGGAAGGCAAATCCAGTGCCATCATGCCCAAAAGCAGAGTTCTATACTTTTCAAAAGAAACAAGTAATTAAAAGTTTAATTACATGAGGTTTAATCGTATTCTTTTGTAAAACTTTAGTTTTATGAAAGTTCTACATGCTCAATGTGGAAGATTTAGAAAATATAGGGAATGAATGGACAAAAAAGTAGTATGTCTGGGAGAAAATAAAGGAACCCAGCATCCCATAATAGCAGGACTTCCCACTATTCAGAGCTAATATTGCCAACATGTTGGTTGGTCTCTTCTCTTCCAGATACACACACATAATTTAACATAATTCTTATGATACTGTACATACAAATGTTTGTCTTGCTCTGTTTTTTTAACTTAAAATTAAAAGAGGTAAATTTTCCATGACATTCAAAATCTTGAAAACATTATTTTTTTATGGCTGCATATGTTCTACCATTCCTATTTAACATAATTTATTTTATCCATTTTTGGCATGCATTCCATTCCCACATTTTTGCTATTTATAAATAATGTTGCAATGAACATATTTGTGTATAAATATTCATATGCATTTCTGACTTTTCCCCAAGAAGAAAAATTACTGTGTCAAAGGGTATGAACTTCACTTAGGCTCTCTATATATCCTGCCAAATTACTTTCCACATTGATTGTATAACTTAAACTCCCCTCCAGTACTTTCTATGAATGTTTATTTTTCTGCATTCTTGCCAAAACTGAATATGGCCATTTTTAAATCTTTGCTAATTTTACAGCTAAAACGTTTCTTTATTTATATTCTAATTTGCTTTAATTTATTTTCCAGGGAGGCTGAATATTTTTGCATATAGTTATTTGCATTCCTTCTGTGTCCTGTCTTGCTTGTGCCTTTAGCCCAAGATGCTCTTAAGAGCATAGTGATTTTTTTTTATTAAAGATTCATACATATAAGCCTTCTCATTAATTAATTTCAAAAATTCTTTTGCCAGATGAAGAGTTCTATAATATTTATTTGTTAAGTTCAATTTATATATATATATATATGTAATGTTCCCCTTCTCAGGGAGCTCATGATAAAACAAGAGAGTCAATACTGCCGGCAAATAACTGCTGTGCCCACAAAGAATAATAAATACTCTAAGGGAATTCAAATGAACTGCTATGGCTACTCAGATAAGGAAGAGAACATTTCCAGCTAAGAGAAGCAGGAAATGCTGCAAAAGCTATGTTCTTTGGTAGCTGTGCCTTTATGTATGAATTATAACGGTGAGTCACAAACGTTAAAGTCCATCAGTAGGGCCTAATGGGTTTGTCAAAACAGAGACTGCTGGTCTGCAGTGGGGCCTGAGAATCTGCATCTCTAACATGCCCCAGTCAATGTGGTGCTGCTGTCCAGGGCCCACACTCTGAGGACAATTAAACTCAGAAAACTTGGGGGAAAAGCACAAGGCGTGAAAGAGAAAAAGAAGATTCCTAGTGAGAAAACAGTCTGAACAAACATCTGAAATTTTTTTTCCACCCAGGAGTTGCAGACTCATTGGATCCTAAGACAACCAAAAAAGAGGTGGCAATTTGAGATTCTTCTCAAATATAACTTCCTAAGTTATAAACATCCACAGAGAACAAAGGAGTTCTTCAAACGTATCTTTAAGTATTATATTTTATTCCAGGTTTATATACAGCCTAAGTCTAACGACAACAAAAGGAAAGCAATAGTGTACTAACACTAAACCATGTTAAATCCATCCACTTCTTAGTTTTGAACTTGCATTTACTTTAAAATTAACTTTACTTCAAAATGAACCACTCTAAATACATAACTGATGTTACTTGCCCTGAATTAAAAGGTATCTGTAAAAATAAATACCATGAAAATAAAAGCTTACTATTAAATTTTAATTAGATATCATTGTCTAAAGTAGGTTCCCAGTCTGAAGTCTGACCAATCTTTGGCTACTGGGGAGACAGTAGGAGAAATTAGAAGGCAGTAATCCATGGAATACTCAGTTAAATTTGAATTTCACATGCACAACAAGTACTTTTCATGTATAAGTATGTCCCATGCATTCTTTGGGACATACTTATACTAAAAATGTATTTATTATTTATCTGAAATTCAAATCTAACTAGATGTCCTGTATTTTTACTTCCTAAGCTTGGCAACCCTAGAAAGGGGTTAATACTTTATATTAGTACCACACTCATCTCTTCTCCTAGACATATTCAGAAATATTGAAAGAGAATTGAAGAAGAAATCACTGTCTTAGGGTGCGTCCCAGTATTAGTTAATGCCTTGTCCATGTACCAACTTAACAAAAGTTACCACCAGTGGAAAAGGCACCTCCAGGGATAAGGGTCCTTCACTTTGTAAAATGCTGCCTCGAAACATGGATGGGAAACAGACTGACGAGAGATTTTTCAGACCATCTTGGACTTCGGGCTGCCAAGGCTGACATCTCTGCTTTGAAACTATCAATTGATCTAACTTTTGCATAGCAGAGGAGAATCTAAACCCCAATGAGGAAGACAGAGAGGGCTTCAGGCAAGAAGAAAGTGGGAGATTAGTAGGCAAGTCCTCAAACAATGAGCTTGACTAATGGGAAAAGTTTACATACAAATGGCCGGGCTTTCAAACCAGCTTTCTTTGAGATAATCATCAAATCCCTAGATGTTAATTGAAGTTAATAGAAAATTCTAGTGTTCCTGTTTGCCTGAAAAATGTTTTCCTTTCTGGGTTGATATTAATTCCTTATCATCTAAATGCCTGCTAGTAAATACTTTTTCATAAACAATATAAGATCATGTTCTGATTTATATCCTATGCTGTTGTGTCTGAACAGTGGTGTCCCTCTCATCAGACACTGAGATTCGTGTGTGCTTTCTCCCACCACGTGTGAAGAAAAGCATGGTGCCTGCTACAGTGGACAGCAGGAGTGAAGATTACAAGGTATATCCAATCTCTAGGTACCCAGAATGTTGACTCTTCTGGAGCCATGGATCTCTGTACCTCCTCCCCTGGATCGTCCCATCGTCCAACCTCAGCCACAGCTCTGCGAAGTCTAAGCCTGCCTTGGGATTGAAAACCAAAGGAGGAGGACATGGACAGGTTGTCAGCAAGTGCTAAAAGTACCTCAAGGAAAAGTTGAAGGCCAAGGGTCACTTTCAAGGGACTGAACTGCCCCTGATCAAAGCAAGAACTTAAACTAATAGATTATGTAATCACATATAAACACACAAAAAAGTGATAAAGATATTGTTCTTGATAACAGCACTGTAGTGTGTCAGGTGGTTTATATAAATCAGCATAGGTAGATGCTACATCATTCCCCCTTTACAGGTGAAGAAACTGAGGCAAGGAAAACTTAAGTGACTTACCCCAGCTCCACTCTCACCAAATCCTGCAGCACAGTAAACAGAAAGGAAAGACAAGACAGTTTCTGGCCCCAGGCTGCCTCCAACATCCAGACTGCCTGGCCACCCTCCTCATAGTGGGGACGGGAGGCTAAACCCGAAGACACCAGCTACCTCAATGACGCAATTCGCTTTGTTCTCATGGCACACTCAACAAGCAATCTTCTGATTGCAATTTGGCTTCCCCTGCAACCATTCAAAAGCTAGAAATTGGGTCAGTCCTGCCAACATGAACCTTTCAGCCTGCAAAGCAGAGATAATTATGAGCCTGCAACAGTGCAGCCTAGACCTTGTATCCTGATGATTTTACAAAGGTTCTGCCAAGGAGCGGCCTTTGTGGGCTGGTTTCTCCTCTTCCTGGTCCACCCTGTGAACACACAGGCATGCTTATTTTCTTGCTCACTCATTCTCTTTTCCTTGTCCTCTGACTTTGCAGATCAGGAAGCCCAAGGAATGGATTTGTGAGTGGGAAAGAGCCTTGTTTTTGCCCAGTAGACCCAAGTCCACCTTTGCCCTCGTGGTGGTTAATTTCCAGGAAGGAACTCAATGTGTAATACGCTTCTAAGCACTCCTTACCCCCTTCCTTTCAGACTCCGGATTATGATACCGCTATGTGTACCAGAGGAGTACAAAGACCACGAATACTCCGTGTCTGCCTGAAACCTTTACCAAACGGAGGTCAAGAACAGCTCTTTCCTTTCAAAATTCAAGACAAGTGTCCAAAATTTTTATCCATGTGACTTTTTAAGCAACAACATTGAGACTATTTTACCACTTGGAATTTCATAGTTATTTATTTATTCCATCACTTTTAGGAGCAGTTGCTCCATTACTTTAGAAGAGAATTGGATTTGAATTAAGAATATCAAGCCATGCATTATATTTATGTGAGGCAGGATTAGTGGTTTAAACTTTTTTTTCTTACTTTAGCTTATTAGTATTTTTTAAAAGTATCACCAATCAACAAGTATCATAATATTCTAAAGTATTTAAAAGCATAAATAAGAATGAAAAGAAGCCCCAGGCAGCTTCTTGCATTACATCTGGGCAACCGCTGACATGTACTGTAAATGTTTTGTAGTTTTCCCCCAATAAAATAAAAAAAAAAAAAAAAAAACTTGAGACTCCTGTGTCGATTTGGTCTGGCGGGAGACAAGCAGCCTTCATTCTGACTTCTGACCAACAGACAGGAAAGGGGAGTTTACTTTTGGTCCAAGGGGACTGCCCTGAGATCAAACTGATCCCCAGCTGTCTCTGCATTCAGATTACCACTGTGTGAAGGGTTAGAGGGTCAACCCCAAGGTCAGACCAGGTGCTGACAAATAAGTGAGTTCCTCTAGGGAGGCAAAACCAATCCAACATGTCCCTCTCCCCAACCCCAGGGGCCTGGCCAGACTTTTGCTGGGGTCTAGCCAGCGTCTCCGGAGAGCCGGACAATCTCTCCTTTGTGTCAATCAACTCTTCTCTCAAGCTAACGTTCGTCTGCGGGATGCCAGCCAGGAAGAAATCTCCAACTGGGTTCAGGGCCTATCTCAGGACTAACCTTAAGGACAGGCCATCTCCAGGCTTTGAGGGATATTATTGTAAATCACCTGGATAACAAACACAAAAACATCCAGCTTTGGGTTGGAACAATAACAGCAATTTTTTTTTCCCCTGCTTGGTTAGGAATTTTGCTGGGAGGGTTGTACATGCTAGTTTATTAATAATACTCACGATGACATCTTGAGCTAATATTACAATGGCCATCTTACAGGAGAGGGAACAAAGTCTTAGACTAAATGAATTGCCAGGGACACCAACTAGAATTTGACAGAGGAGAGAGTTAACTTTACTATGGACCCTAAGCTGTCAGTCCTGGTCTAAAGCTTTGTGACCCCAAAGAGTCCATCCCCAGAGGGTGTGAGCAGAAATCAACATACAAAATGGTCACATCCTTTTGTTCCTGTTTCTATTTCAGCCTTTTATTTTCTTCTAGTTCCTTTCCTCACGTCCTGTGTGATCTCGAGCAAGTCTCTTAACTTGTCTGACCTTCACTTTCCTCGGCAGTACAGCTACAGCCCTTACTCACATCACAGGATCTTAAGAAGGGAATGACCGTGCCCAGATGCGAGGGGCAGCTAACAAGTGGCTAAGAGTTCCCGTGACCCTGGGGCAGACTGGCAGCACTGGAACCCCAGCTCTGTGAACTTGGGCAAGTGACCTACCTCTGGTCCTCAGTGGAGAAAGCGAATTTGTACCTCCCAGGGTTGTTTCGTCTTTTAAATAAGTTACTGTATGAAAAGGGGCTTGAAATAGTATTGTAATACGTTGCATGCTCTGTGTTAGGTTGCTATAATTTTGTTCTAAATAAAATCACCTTAGCATAATAAACAACATGCATTAGAGATGCTCAATAACGGGGAGTGATGCCCTAGTCTTTTACTTGCAAAACAAAGATCAGACCACCATTTCCTGGGCCGTGTGCTGATCTGAACTTCATATCAAACATCATATAACATGACTTTGGGAAGCCGATGCAACGGTAACTCCAGATGCACGTTTCTGTGCCTTGTGTGATCCCCCTCATCCTCCCAGAGCCTCCGCAGGAAGCTTAGCCCGGCCACGGGGAGGGCCGGCACTGGCTGGAAGCAGTAGGAACTGCCTGTGTTTGGAGGGAAGCACAGCCTAAGCTTCCACTGCGCAGGTCAGGTCTTCTGGAGAAGCCACTCCCCCACCCCGCTCCCCAGGGGCAAACTCAAAACAAAAAACTTTACACAAAAAAAGCAATTTACTTAGCCAGTCATTTTCTAGATTTGCTCAGCAATTATTCCAGCTATTTGTGTTTAAATGGGAGTTTTCTCAGTCTCTGCCCAGTGTCTTTCTGCTCCATCAGGTAGGGAAGCCTTGGCAGCAGTTTCCCTCCCGGTAGCTGAACTTTCATCAGCGCAGAGCCTGGGGGGACGGGGTGGCTTCAGGAAAGCACAAGTCGCAGGTCCTGAGAGTCTGAGACTCCCAGGCCGTGGTTAAAAAATGTAGAATGAGCAGCAGAATCACCTGGGTGGGAGCTTAGTAAGCATGGATATCTGGGGCTCTTCTCCTAGAGTTTCCAACTCAGTAGGTTTTGGACCAGGGCAGTCGTATGCTGGCAAATGCTTAGGCAACCAACTCTCAGGAAAAAATAAACTAATAGCCCTGGTGGCAGACTTTTCAGATTTCCTGGTGTCCATAACCCCTCCACGGCCAGTTGCAAGCTACTGATTTGATGTCACTGGACAGAGCTGGAAAGAGATGTGCATGGTCAGCTCTTGTGAGCTGGGAAGAGCTGGTTCCAGGACTCCACTGGGCTGAAGCCAGCAATCTGCATGTTGATTAGGTTCTCCTGGGTGATTCTGACACAGGGAATACTGTACTCGGCTTTTCAGGATGAGCAGAAATAGAGATAGAAAAGCATAATAATTTTGAGCCTAGAGCCAAGATGAATTAGGTTTGGGCAGGCAACAATCTAGTCTACAAATATTCCTCCACCAGCATCCCTGTATTTGTCATTTCCATGTATATTCTATACTTTTTGTTGCTGCTATTTTTAATCTACTCATCTTATTCTTTTCCTTAATTGTATTGTATGAGAAACTTTAAATCACCACCCTAAGTGTAAAACTATTACTGATTTCCATAAAATAAAAAGCAAACATAAAGAAATTATAATAAAAGCCACATTGTCAAATTCTAGACATAGATCATCTTCTGTCTAAAGTTCTGAGCCTGAGGCCTGCTTGCTCTTGTTAGCAAGTGTTAGAGAAGCACTAAAGCCCTGTTAGCACCAAACGGTGACATTCTCCTTCAGACAATTAGGAGGACTGAAAAGTAGTCGAAAAGGAAATAAGGTCCTTTCTACAAGAAACAAGTGATACAAAGCAGAGTATTGGCACAACTTAAAAACGTTCCCTGTGCCAGGGCAAGCCAAATGACACTGAGCCTGAACTCACTGTGCTGCCTGGAAAAGGGAAATAATCGAGGCCGATGGTGACAAGGAGGAGGAGGATGGTGATGATGGTGGTGGTGATGATGATGGTGGTGATAGAAATGTGGTGAAGATTAGCAATCCATTATTGACCTTTTACTACATAATGGACTGGGGCCAAGCACTCTATTTGCATCACCTCTAATTGCAGGTGAAGAAACCGAGATCTGGAGCATTTAGTTTACTTGGCCTCAATCACATTTTGATCAAGGAGCCATGATTTCCTCCTAAATACTCCTAACTATGGCAGTCATCACCAGTTACTGATAATGTTCTTTCCCCTGGAGCCCAGTGTTAGCCTCAGAATTCTTCTCAACACCAGACTACAAGGAGCTGCCATAAGAAGATGATACTGGGTGCATGAGAATGGACACATATTCCCTTTAGTCCAGCCTGGACCTCTTGAAAGCTAGAGCCACCTCATTCATCTCTCTGTCCTAGTGATGGCATGGATTTCTCTGGTAAAACCCAACAAGGATTCTTCTTGAAGGACAACCACCCCAGGTATAAAAATCCGTACTTCTGCATTTCATAAAGCCACTCTGAAGCTAGGAAATAACACGCAGGTAAAACACTAAATTGGGAAATTCGTTAAGTGGATTGCCTGGATAGTAAGACATGAGGCGTCTGTGAAGATCAGGTGACGTGGAATGGTTGACATGCAGCATAGATTCCTTTGCTCTTTTCTTCCTACAATTAAATGTGTTGACTGTTACAGTCTGGGACCCCAAGGACTAACATTTCTGTTCAGCAAGTATGCTAGTTACCTATTGCTGTGTACCAAACTACCCCAAAACTTAGTGGCTTTACATAAAAGGTCATTTTCTTTTGTTCACAATTCCGTGGATGGAAATTTAGAGTAGGTTTAGCTGAGTGGTGGATCTGTGAACTGGAGTGATGGCCGTCAGGTAACAGGCACTAGGGGGTCACTGCCAAGGTGGCATCTTTGTTCGCAAGCCTGGGCTGTGAAGGCTGCCTCTTGATGCTGCCTGCCACCCTGGAGTTTACCTGGGGCTGTTAAACAGAACTTCTGCACGTGGTCTCTCCTTAGCACTCAGCTTCTGTGTTCAATGAGGGACAGGTGAACCCACTATCCCTGGAATGAGCTTTCTAAGAAGTCGGGGCTGAAGCTACAAGGTCTATATGACCTGACCTTAGATGTTTGTGAACAACATTTCTGTTACTTTCTATTGGTTAAGCAAGTTGCTAAGGCTACTCAGATCCAGGAGCAGGGGAATAAAACTCCACCTCTCCATGGGAGGAATAGCAAAACAGCAGTCATAGCTTATCTATCATGCCGAACACACCCATGGGTATCTAGAAACAAGGTTCTCAAATGAAAAAACAGGAGGATGTGACCCTGAAGCCCTGGGAAACAGATCCTGTGTGGGTTTTAGAGTTTCTAATGAGCATATAAACACTCAGGTGGTTGCTTTAGCAACTGCGCAAAACCATCAGGCTTCTTCAGAAAGTTCCCCAAGAGTTAAACCCAAGATTCAGGAAGGCCCTAGACACCCTGGGTTATTTGGAGGCAGAATTTCATGCCAGACAACCATATGATTTTTTTCTCACCCCAACTCCTCAGCTGGAGGGAAAGCGATGTTTCTGGTGACAACCTAACCAGCATCTACCCAGCAAGAGAGAAACAGAGGCAGGTTCTGCAGGAGCCCAGCAGGACACTAAACTGGAGGAATCTGGGCACAACCTGAGCCTCGAGTATGGAACATGTTCACGTGCTGCTCTGCGATCCTGGAGGAGAACCGGGATTAAGAGGGTGGCTGAGCATTACAAAACCCCGAGACACGTCTTTAAGATGTGATCTGAGCAAATAAACCACAAGGGCAGTATGTTCGAACCCCCTAGGGATACCAGGCATGGGGAATTGAGATACCTGGGGTCTTCCAAGCTGTCTCCCACCACGCTAGGCAAACACAGCATCGCTCACCATAATCAGCAGCTTTCTTTCTTTTTTTTTTTTTTTTCGAGACAGAGTCTCACTCTGTTGCCCGGGCTAGAGCGAGTGCCATGGCGTCAGCCTAGCTCACAGCAACCTCAAACTCCAGGGCTCAAGCAATCCTCCTGCCTCAGCCTCCCAAGTGGCTGGGACTACAGGCATGTGCCACAATGCCCGGCTAATTTTTTCTATATATTTTTAGTTGGCCAATTAATTTCTTTCTATTTGTAGTAGAGACGGGGTCTCGCTCTTGCTCAGGCTGGTTTCGAACTCCTGACCTTGAGCGATCATCCCGCCTCGGCCTCCCAGAGTGCTAGGATTACAGGCGTGAGCCACCACGCCCGGCCAGCAGCTTTCTTTTGATTGTCTGAAAATCTTGAAGTTATCTGCTGTTGAGTAAATAAACACCAGTGACACTATACCACCCCCGGGCCTTGCCTTCTTTCAGCAGCACAGGAAGGAGGAGCGCCCCACGATTGCTGGGCTGCCCCCATTTGTGCACTCGGCACAGTGCCCTTGATGACGTGTGGTCGCCGAGGCCGGGGGATCTGCCCTCACCCTGCCACCCCGGCGGTGAAAGGAACGGATACTGATGACTCAGGACCCTGAGCAGGGGCAGGAGAGTGCGGCGAGGGGCCTACAAAGCCGTCGCCGGGAAACACAAAGTCAGATGCGAGGTGACGTGCGGACCGCCGGGAGAGCTCCCGGCCTTGTCAGAAGCGGGGGCCCTGAGCTGACGGGTTGCAAGGCTGAACGACGTTGACATTTGGTGAGTCTCCTCTCCCACTGACCCGCACGCCCCGGCCTCCCTCCCTGCCTCCACCTCCCTCTCCAGCCCTGTCCGCCAGACTCCCAGAAGTCTGAAGTCCGAGTAACCACAGCAACAGAACACGAGCCAGCAGCTCGCAACCCCACCTTGGCACCCAGTGGCATCAAATAACAGGACAAGGAGGTGATTGTCCTTCTCTTCTTTCATGACCCCAAATCCCAATTGTCTCAGTGTTTTCCACCACTGATCACTGAATGGAAAGTTGAATCAAAAAAAAAAAAAAAAAAAACCGGTGAGCAACTCAGAAAGGTTTCCTCTCATATCTTTCTCCTTCCTGCCTAAGACAGTTCTCACGATGATGTTCTGATCCACAGCCCTTCCCAGCCATCTCAGCCCCACACCAAAGAATAAGACCCTCCAGGAAGCAGCGATACTTTGACTCCAGAATAAAATCCAGACCTGAGGCAGCCGTGTAGCAAGATCCACCCATGATCCTGCCTTCCATTCTCCTCCCTGGAGCCAAGGACCACCCCCCACATCTGTAGAGAAGAAAGAATATTTCAGGGAAGACAAGAACCTAACCACAGACAGCAGGAGAAAGCCCCAAGACCCTGAAAAGCCCATAATTCTTCCAAAAAGGAAGTTCAGATACCCCTACGGAAGTTCGGGGCAGTGTTGCTCGGGTTAACGAATACGACAGAAAAGTGTGATTTTCTGGAGTCATGCGGCTCTGTGTTCAAATCCTGTATTTGTCACTGATACGTGTGAACCTAAAGCCAGTTACTTAACCTGTCAGGTGGAGGTCAGAGGAGTTCCACTGTGAGGCTGATGAGGAATTGAATTAAACAGCACCTGGGGGCGTCCCACACGGTGACACTGGTCTCCGTGACAGGCGATTTACACGCTGAGAGGTGACATTGCACAGCCACACCCATCTCCCGCTCCCGAAATGCTACAGCCCGGCAGCAAGTGCCCGATTCTGCTCTTCCCTGAAACCTTCTTTATTCAATCGCTTCACCTTCCCTTTTATTTCCCACTTCCTTCCTCCGTTTGTCAGCATTTATTGGGTGCCAATTTTGGACCAGTTCTTCCCAAGAGAGGGCAATAGAGACGTCGGTAAGAACCAATGCTTGTTTTGTTCTTCTCAGGGGACACGGATCTTCCGAAACAACAAGCGGCTGCAACGTGAGTAAGTTTTCCTGTGACCTCATGCTTCCTTTCTTGCCATTGGCAGCGTCTGCGACGTTGTGATCGTTACCTAACGGGGCTCTGCAGCGTTCCGCGGCCCGTAATCTACTTTCACATTTCATAAAAGCACAGCCAGCCAGAGATTAAAGGTCCAACAAAGGGTGTATCACAAGCTCATCTTGCTTTGTTTCTGGTCAGTGACCTGCACCAGGGGCAGGACAATAGGGCAACAGGGGCTGCGAAGAGGCGTTCTCTCTGCTGGGAGCAGGGCAGAGCGTGCTGTTTTCCGCAGAGTGCATCTGGGGCTTGTGCATTGGGGACTATTTTGAACAGCAGGTTTCAGACTCCGTAGCCTTTCCCAGCCCGGCCCATTGATTCAGCCATGCAGGTTATGCCGTCCACATGCTCCATTACGTGGACAGCATCATCAATGGCGACGCTTGATGTTGTGCAGTGCACAGCCTGCACAGCTGTACCTAACATCCATGTCACCCCTTATACTCGACGGAGAGGAACACAGTTTCTTTGACCTTAAAACCTACAAAACGAACTCTGAGCCATCAGAACTGATGTCAGACACTGCTTGGCTTGGTTTTTCTTCAATACTTTAACCTCTCCATGACTTAGATGCCTCGTCCATAGAAGAGTTAACTACATTCAGAGGGCTTCTGGGGGAATCACCAAGATAAGGCCTGGAAAACGGTAGCCACACAAATCTGCTCTCTGAACATCTCAGCTCAGCGAGGTGAGTCCAGAAAGAGGAAGAACTTGCTCTTTGGATGGAAAACTGCCTTTGAAACCTGGCTCCGCCGTGCAGCCTGTGTGCCCTTGGTTTTCTCATCTGTAAAATGGCTCTAATTATACGTCCTTAAAGGATTTTTATGAGGACTCTATATACACATATATACAAATAACACAAGATACTGTGTTAGACCCCAGTTTCTTCCTACTCCTCCCCTCCCCAACAGCAGAATTAGGGGTTAGAGCAGGCTTTCGGGCCATGTTCAAAGCTCACGTCAGATTAATCCACATTTATTGAGGCTGTGCTGTGTTTTAATTTTTTTAATAGGCTCTGTGGATACAGACCTAAAGAAAACAAAGTTCTATCTCTTAGGACCTGCACTTCTCAAATCATTGGGTGAAAAACCCAACTTCCTTTTTCTTTTTTTCATTCCCCAATTCCTTGTATTTCCAATTAATAAAAAATTAATTACTGGAAGATGATGTGACTAAAACAATGAAATGCAAGATAAAAGCCTAACTTTTTATGATTGTTAGATTATACAAACTTAAGATGACAGGGTCAAATTGTTCTAAAAGGTTCTAAATGCTCACTCTCGGTTTCTGTGCTTTTCTGACCACAGACGGGCAGCCAGCAGTTTGCAGTTTGCCCTGGACAAAGGGCCACGCTTTTAGCAGCTCTGGTGGAAACCAAGCGGCCGGCAAGCCAGTGTTTGTCGTGAGCGAGTGAACCATATTACCTCTGTCTAAACCTACTGAGCACTTCAATTTTTACTTTACTTGTTTCTTTCTCTTCCAGGCACAAAGTCTCTTGGCAGAGACCGTAAATGCCACCCCTGGTCTGGGATGAATTCGTAATAAGTAGCCTCCAGTAGACACAATGAATGTCTGTGTGTCATGTGGGCATTTGAGGAAATAACTCATCCCAGCCCTCCCTTGGTCCCTCACATTGCAAAGCTGACTCCAGACAGTTGGTAGACTTGAGTTGGTAAATCCTTCAGATTGATCAAATGCCCCCATAGCACTTATATCCCCCAACAGCCCCACGGACACAGGACAGAGAGGCATGACTTTGCCATTCCTAAAACTTCAGATTCACCATAGGGCAGAGCAAGCAGTTAGGGGAATTCAGAACAAAGGCTGTCTTAGCCCTGGGAGGCACCAGACCCTCCACATCCAGTAGGGAGTGTTTCCTTTAAAAAGAAATGATTGTGCTCTTCTGACCAGGATGATAAAAAAAAAAAAAAAAAAACACTACCTCTTTCTGAAAGGAAGCCAGTCACTGCTTTTAATAAACTCTTTGGCTACAAAGATGAAACAGGCAGACAACAACAACAAAGAAGATATTATTAACATAATTTCATATAATTGGATAGAGGGGTAATATTTATTTTAATATTACAGAGGAAATATCCCACAATGCAGACCCTGGATTAATTCTTTATATCTTCAGACTGCACTTATCAAATAAAATTGTACTTATGGAAAAAGCAAACACATAAATCTCGCCTCATTGTCAGCTGGCAACTCCCAGCAAGGGCTAATTGTATTATATATCTTCTGCAGCCCTGCCTGGTGGTTGCCAGGGCCAAATGCATTATTATTTATTACGTGAACAAATGCAATTTTCTTCTTGGAATCTGAGTTTGGAATTCCATGAAGGCCTGAAATGTTCTCCCTTTCCTATGCAGGAGGGAAAAGAAAGACTCCAAGGTATGTGATCTGTTGCAACATCTCCCACGAAGATAAACATCTAAGTTTCCCTTGAGAGGCACCGAATCAAATCCCCAAGGAGTGGCCTCTGAAATGCCATTAGGATGGAGGTAAAGTTATTCTAACCTTCCTTTTTGAAATGCTCCTCTCCTCCAGGAGGAAACTGTGCTATGGATTTGTCCCAATCTGAGCCAAATGTTTTGACTTGGCCCTGTTTGTTTGTGGGCAGGGTCACTGTGCGCTCAGCTGCCCGATACATGCACTATTCCTTCTTATTCTTACTCTGCCACTCCCTCTCTTTCTCTCCTCTGTCTTTCACATGGGACCAGGCTAAGTCCCACACTGAAGGTGGTTGGACACCATCTCGCCTTATCCATTTGACAACCAGACCCCAGGCCACCACTCAACTGCAGGCTGGAGGGGGCAGATTCTCTGTTAACATTCCTCTAGGACTGGTGGGTGAGTTATATTGTTCCAGAACATGTTGAAGCCTAACCGCATTACTAAAATGTATTTTTACACGTCCCATCTCACTATGTCTCCCTGCATTGAGGTTCAAGTACAAATACCAGTTATGGTAAGTTTGGGTTTCTTTGTCACAATCAAAATGAAAGAAAAACATGCTTCTGTTGGCTAACCATAGTCTAGTTCCCAGACACAGCACATCCCGCAAGAAGCAATAGTGCATTCTTTGGATGAAATTCACAGGTTGCGTCTGCAAAGTTTGCACTGAGAGAATTAGCAACCGAAGGACAGCTACTGGTTCCATAAGTAAAGTGAGACCGAGGACTTCACAGCAAACCCGACATCATGTCACCCTTTCAAGGATCCCAGGGCCACAAGATTCAGAGAGCTTCCCAGATAAGCCATGGCTGATTTTCACAGAACTGAAAAGTACCTTGGACCTTGCTTCCTTCCATTCATAAAAATGTTATCCGTGAATGAGTTTACCACCCAATGTAATTGTGAGTTCTTTGACATGTTAAGCTGAATCATGGTTGACCTCAACTGTCCCCTTTGAATCCTGGGGAATATTAACATGTTCTCCCAGGCCCAGGGAGGTACTTATATATCCCTGACCCTCCCAAGAGGGGGAGGATGGAAATTCCCAATTATTAGCCAAGAACATTTGCTGGGTTGATGATGTGCATAGAGGAAAGGTCAAAATCCTATCCTGAGAATCAGGACCGGCTCCATTATTTGAGGGACCCAGTGCAAAATAAAAATGCGAGGCCTCTTGTTCAAAGATTGGGAACTTCTAAGACAGTAACGACAGAGCATTAAACCCACTATGGGACCCTTCTGAGGATGGGACCCTGTGCAGCTGACCAAGTCACATGCCCACGTAGCTGGCCCTGCCCAGGATCATCAACAAGCCAGTGTCAGGGATTTCTTAGAATGATCCGAAGAGGGAACATATCAAGAAAATATGTGTTCTTGATGAACAGGTGGCCTTTTAGGGTCCTTCATGGTGTGGGACAGCCACCAGGATGGCCTGTGTCCCTCTGACCTAAGGAGCAAACTAACTCAGGTCCCCATAGAGCCCATACCTTGGCCCTGGGAGGGTCTCTCCTTTCTGTGGTTAAAAGGAAGAAATGGGAGGTGTGCATCAGGCAACTGGTGCAGCAAAAGGAAGAGAACCTATGGCTGAGGCTTAGGAAAAAATGGAGCTAACCTCCTCCATCCAGCAGGATGAGCAGGCAGTGAGTGATGCACACAGAACCTAATCATTGCACCATACCATGGAGATATAGTATAGACAGGGTGGCATAAGTAGATTTATTTCTTAAAAACGTAAGGCATGGAATTCAAAATATCTAGGACATCCACAAGCCACACTAAGCAGCATCCTGCAGCATGTACACAATGAAATGTAGCCAGCCCAGATCTATGGCAGGGATCAAACTCTTCAGGAAAAAAAAAATAAAAGTATGACAGAAATTCTGAGACTCTTAAATCTAAACGGTTTTCCCTGTGAATTTGGAAAAGACACCATTTTCCTACTTCCGTAGCAGATATATACCAAGGCTGAACAATCAGATGTTTGAGCCTATTTATATTTTTGCCTTGTATATATTTACCATGTATCTTTTATATAAGTGCATAAATGGTCAACTTTATGTAATAAAAACGGTCACCATCGAGGGGCTATAGCAGCGGTCCTCAACCTTTTTGTTACCAGGGACCAGTTTCACGGAAGACAGCTTTTCCATGGACTGGGGGTGGGGATGGTTTCAGGATGATTCAAGTGCATTACATTTATGGTGCAGTCAAACCTTTCTGCTAATGATAATCTGTATTTGCAGCTGCTCCCCAGCACTAGCATCACAGCCTCAGCTCCCCCCTAGATCATCAGGCATTAGATTCACATAAGGGACACAACCTAGATCCCTTGTGTGTGCAGTTTACAGTAGGGTTTGAGCTCCTATGAGAATCTAATCCCGCCCCTTATCTGACAGGAGGCGGAGCTTACACGGTGATGCGAGCGATGGGGAGCATCTGTAAATACAGATGAAGCTTCACTCACTCACCACCACTCACTTCCTGCTGTGTAGCCTGGTTCCTAACAATCTAGGGACCAGCACTGGTCCATGGCTTGGGTCTAGGGACCGCGGGGCTATAGGATTTATCTCAGAACCTTTGGCACTCAAACAAACAGAACCAGAATACTAAGATTTTAAAAAAAAGAGCACAAAAGATGCAAACATAAAGGAGAAATATTAAAATATTAGAGAAGAAAAGATGAGGAACAAAACAATGAGGCCAATAACAGAGCCCAAGCCCCTCTTTCTTCTTCGGGGTCTAGGTAGAAAAGACAAATTTT
Source organism: Lepilemur ruficaudatus (assembly GCA_963574885.1). Classification (NCBI taxonomy): domain Eukaryota; kingdom Metazoa; phylum Chordata; class Mammalia; order Primates; family Lepilemuridae; genus Lepilemur; species Lepilemur ruficaudatus. Next base: position 35,880 of record CAUYRT010054649.1, on the reverse strand, counting down.
TTTCTAGGGAGTTTTCTCAACTGTCCCCTTAAGTTTGACTCTAAACTCAGATGTGCTGACATATTGTTGTCCCTTCTCCCAAGAGGGACATTTAACCAAGGTATCATCCATTCAATTTCAAGCAGATGCTGAATATGATAGCCTCTGCATTTGTGTGAGAATAACATCTCACCCTTGATATTTAAACGGGTTGGGGGTGAAGGTTGTATTGCAGGAACTATGTTTTTCCCCCCAAAAAAATGTATACTTTGACATTTAACCAAATTAACAAACATTAATTGCACATAAAACCCACTTTGCTGAATTGCAATGAGCCATTTAACCCTACGGACCGATCCACCCGAGAGTTTATGGGAGGAGAAGCAGAGTTGGCAGTTCTCAAACATTAAGACACTCAGCTGCCTACACTCGAGCTCCTTCGAGGTCAGAGAAAGCTATGTTGCAGAAAAAGAACGTGAGTCCAAATTAGCAATTTGGCAGCATTCTTCAAAAAGAAAAATGTAACCTCAGGACTTTCCCAGCACTCTCACTGCAGCCTGCCAGGACGCGCCGACGGATTGCAGTCTCATTTGGACCCAGGGCAAGGGACGTCGCTTCCCTCAGCTTCCCCTTTCCTTGCATACATATAAAAATTAAGAAAGTTTTTTTTTTTCCATCTTCATTTTTGTTGAGGGTGGGGGGTATGTCTCTCTCTGGCTAATTGCTGATTTTCTCTTAGCCCAAGGCTATGACACTTTCTGTCACGTCACTTTCCTCACCAGCCGTTCCTCATCACAAAAATCATCTCTCCGTACTGTCTTCTCCAAGATGTGAGAAAATCACAGCAATGCGTCGGTACTTCCTCTCCGCAACGAGAGTGTGAGTCTTGGAAACAGGTGGCCTACAACTGCAGCTTTGCTTGTTTCATCTTCCAGGGGGACGGGCCATCTGTCCCAGGAGGGAGAGAATGGGCCACATCTGTTTTATTCATCATTTCTATTTTTAGGGCTCGGCTCCTCATAGAGTCCTATTAGATGCTCAATAAAAGTTTGACGAATGAATAATGAGTTACCGCCCATTACTGAGGTTGGGTGATTTATTACGTCTTTTTTCCAAAAATAAAAAAGTCATCCAAACTTTTATGAGTTCCAAAGAAATAACGTATGGCCACCAGAGTCAGCTTGCACACAGATGTTGCCAATGCAGTATGTGCTTGTCCTGATAGTAATTTTGTTGGGTTATTTACACCCCAAAGCGCTGCAGCACAATGCAGACCTGCAAATTCCAGGACATAAGAGACCGACTTTGAGAAGACCACTTGTTGAAATCCACTTATCTCACCAACAGCATCTTCAGAAAGAACACAGGAGGGGCTGAATGGCTCATCTTGCAAAACACAGAAACCACTGTTGAGTTTTATCCCGCCCTCATTTCCCGATCCTATTATTAATAGAAACTTTCAAAGACTGAGCATGAGGCACTGGGGAAATGTTAGCAGAAGAGACCTCTCCTCTACCTCCAGGACAGAATGCTGATATGCACCAGGCAATCTCAAAGGAATGGGAAGTAGGGAATGAAATCTAGCGTCAGGAAGACAAAATAGAATTAAAAATAAAATGCATTAAAGAGCATAAGCAACAGTTTCACTTTATATAGACAAAGGCATTATCTAAATGTGATATAATAGCCATGCAGTGCTATGGCCAAAATAATAGACCCAAAATATATAAAATCAAAATCATTAGAAACAGAAGTAGAAATTGACCCTCCAAAATCTGGGAATTATGAATTCACCACCGATGGTATTGTCTGCAGCCATAAATTCCTCCTAGAAACAAACCAAGCAGACTAATTAACTTAGTATCTAACTACTGACTCACTAAATAGCTGATTATATGAAACAACATAAACTAGCAATTTTTGAAAGATCATGGAAATGAAAATTTAATTAAGATATGTAACATTTTAATTAATATGTAAGACTGATTTAAAATGTATGTAATAATTTTGTGCCTTACTTATAGAGAATACCTTTTTGTTTTCAAATGTCCCTGGCATAGCTACAAAAATTGATCATCTAAATAAAGTTCTGAAAACACAAGTCCTCCAAGCACCATGGTTCAGTCAAAAAGCAATGAGATTAGAAATGTAGATAAAAAAGATTAAAGCAAAAATTGCAATCATTTTGAGTAAGCACACCTTAAATATTTCATGGGGCAGAGATTAAAAGTAAAATTTGCACCTATACTTTTAAATAAATAGGGCTTATATAGCATGTAAAAGTCAATAAATCCATGTAAGGTGTGTTAAATGCTGTAGTCAGAAGCAAATTCATAGCTTTAAGTGTTTTATATATGTATACATATGTATGTAAAGCATGCTTAAATATGAGGTCTGAAAATTTTTTAAACTTTAAATGTTATATATATGTATATTGTATTCCTTGTGTGTGTTTATATGTATGCTATCTTTTTTCACTTATGTTGAAAAAGTAAAGCCTATGAGAATCACAGTGAAGACACAGTAAAGAGAAAAATACAGGTAACAGTAACTTAGTGACTTAAGAAACAGAAAAAGCACACAGCTAATCAATATATCTAAGAGTTGATACTTTTGTGTAGCAGGGAAGAAAATAGAAAGGACTCTGGGAGGTCAAGTAATTCACCCCAAAAATGGGGGTAAAAAAAGAAAAGGAAACTCAAAAGCACCATGTATGTAGATAGAGGGCAGAGATTTTAGAGCAGAAAACGCAATGAAATTCTACTAATTAATTTGAAGAATTACAGTGGAATGTTAAGACATTTTCTAGAGGGCTATTAAAATTGATTCCTCTGCCTAGATCAATAGCTGTTTATTTGAATAGAATTGGGGGAAAAAAGTCTCATACACTCACTTGTATAAAATGGCCCTGGGTCCAGTTGATTAATAGGCAAGTGATTTCAAGTATTAACTAATTTTCACAATATATAACCTTATGCAGAACATAAAAAACAGACAGACAATTCCCCAACTTGCTTTAAAATGCTGACATGACTCTGTAGCAGAGTTGAAACACTCCCAGCGACAAACTGCAGTTCACTCTCATTTAAGAGCATAGATGTAAAAATTCTAAATAATATATGTTCACATTTAATCCATCAATGTATTTAAATAAAACTACACACTGGCCGAGCATGGTGGCTTACACCTGTAATCCTAGTACTCTGGGAGGCTGAGGCAGGCAGATTGTTTGAGCTCAGAAGTTCGAGACCAGCCTGAGCAAGAGCAAGATTCCGTGTCTACTAAAAAAAAAAAAAAAAAAAAAAAATTGAAAGAAATTAGCTGGACAACTTAAAATATATAGAAAAAAAAAATTAGCCGGGCATGGTGGCACATGCCTGTAGTCCCAGCTACTCGGGAGGCTGAGGCAGGAGGATCACCTGAGCCCAGGAGTTTGAGGTTGCTGTGAGCTAGGCTGATGCCACGGCACTCTAGCCCAGGCAACAGAGTAAGACTCTGTCTCAAAATAATAATAATAATAATAATAATAATAATACACTCTAAGGAGAGTTTGATACCATCATTAAAGTATCAGTTAACCATGGGGAGTCCATTTATAGATGCGTCCTCTTCAATCTGTCCAAGAAAAAACATTTTTAACCTCAAAGAACCCAAAAGATATCTAATAAAATCAAGTATCAAATGCTGACAGCATTTTATCCAAATGCTTGCTTAACACCACAAATAACGTCCACCTTTCATGGGTTGAACAGTGTCCCTCCCAAAAGTTTATGTTCATCTGGAATCTCAGAACATCACCTATTTGGAAATAGGGTCTTTTTTTGGAAATCGATTCTTTTTTTATTTAAATATTTTCAAAGTGTATAACTTATTTTATTCTATTTTTAATTTATTTGTTAATTGTTTAAATTTTTTGTTTACCCTTTTTTCTACCTTTTATTCTTTTTGCTATTTACTTATTTTTTTACTGCTTTTTTCCTTAAGGACTTTAGGAAATAGAGTCTTTGCAGATGTAATTAAGGTAAGGATAGAGATGAGATCGTACTGGACCCTACACCCAATGAGAGTGTCCTTAACAATAGGCAGAAATGGACAGAGACACAGAGAAGCCGGTGATGTGAAGACGGGAGCAGAGATGGAAGCAACACATCTGCAAGACAAGGACTGCCAGCAACCACTAGCAGCCAGAAGAAAGGCCTGGGACAGTTCCTCCCTCAGAACCCCCAGAAGGGACTCACCCTGCAGACACCTTGATTCCAAACTTCTGGCCTCCAGGACCATGAGAGGATAAGTTTTTGTTGTTTTAAGACACCCAGTTTGTTGTACTTGTTACAGCAGCCCTAGGAAACACCCTCTTAAACCGCAAGCTGACGTCACACACAACTGTGAAACACCAGAAACAGCCCCATTAAACTCAGTGACAAAGTAACAATTCCCGAAGGGCCATCATAATTGAGAGCGTGGCTTCCTGGAGAGAAGGCGCCTGGCGAGCTTTGATTCAATTTAACTGGCTTGTGCAGTGCCTGAGATAAGGCTCTGCCCGCTACGGGGAGCAGGAGGGGGCATTTGCTAGCGACGCAGCAACAGCGCAAGGCGTTTGATGATGGTCAGTGTATTTACTCCTCTAACCACCCCTTCTGCACATGAGGAGACTGAGGCTCAAGAACTTGCTCATGGTAGGGCTGGCCAGACGCTGGGAGAGCAGCCAGGATTCAGCTCAAGTCTGCCTGACTCTCATGCTGAGGTCTTCCCACCCCACCCCAGCTCCCGCCCTGGCCTGAGTTAGATGCCTCCTTCCAGGTTTCCTGTTAATGACCATTTACTTCCTACCCAAAACAGTAACTGTGAACTCCCTCTGTACCCACAGCAGCTATCACAGTAAATTTATTTCATTCAGCAACAAATGGAAGGCTGGCCGAATGAATGAGGGAAGGAAGGAATGAGCAGAATGACACAAATCAGGGCTGAACACAGGGTAAACCCACACTCCCACAAAGAACAGCTCAGGTTCAAGGATATTTCCTTGTGATCAGTTAGCATGGCCTGTGCTAGGCTGAAAAATGACACCGAAAGATGTCCACACTCTAATCCCTGAAACCTGTGGATATATCACCTTAGGCAGCAAAAGGGACTTTGTAGATGTCACTAAAAATCTTGCAATCAGGAGATTATATTGGATTATTTGAGTGGGCCCAATGTAATCACAGGGGTCCTTAAAAGAGGGAGGAAAGGGGAAATTTGACCATGCAGAAGATGAGAAGGCAATGTTACCACGGAAGCAGAGATTTGAGTGATGTGACCACAAGCCAAGGAACGCTGGCTACCAGAGCCGGAAGAGGCAAGACACAGACCCTCTCCTAGAGCCTCCAGAGGAGCTGGGTGCTGCCGGCACCTTGATTCCAGCCCAGGGATACAGACTTCAAACATCCACCTCCCAATCTTAAGAGAATCATGCGTGTTGCATTAACCCATTGGTTGCCATAGTTTGTTACAGCAGCCATAAGAAACTAAAGCCTGCCCTAACTAACCAAAGAAACACCAGGTCCTAGTTCAATAGAGCCCTGGATGCAGACTGAATTCAGAGCCATCAGGAACCGTAAAGACATATTAACAATAACCATGAATAGGTAATCAAAGAGAGAATTGATTGATACTGTACAAAGCTCTTTAATATATACTATCATTTAATTTAACCCTTAAAGTACCGTAAAATAGTCCCTGGTATAATCTCCCCAATTTACAAATGAAACAGCAGAAGTTCTGGGAAGCAGCTCACTCAAGAAAAATTAAAACTTGATTATTTGAGTACCTACTGTAGGCAAAGCATTTACTGTTTTCTTTCTAAACAACATCTACTGCAATCCTTGAAACAACCCTCTACACAGGTAATTGCTATGATAAATTCCATCTTCCATTTTAATAATTCAGGCTGGAAAATTAAGTTACTTGCCTGAGATCACATAGCTGGTAACAGACAGAGGCAGTACTCAAATATGTCTTCTGGGTTCAGAGACCAACCTCCTAACCCCTAGACCAGACTCATGCAGAAACTGAGAGAGTCAGGGACTGGTCACAAATCTGACTCTGACCTCTTGGCACCAGTCCTGAAACCACAGCGCCTACTCGAATCAAAAGCATCAGGCAGACCTCAGTTTAAATTCTTCAACACTGTTTCTTCTATTTCTAGTGTAAGTGTGAAAAAGTTACTTAGCTCTCCTGAGCTACCTTCCTCTGATCTGTAAGATAGGCCTAAAATTTGTGCTACAAGCTTATCTTGAAGATTAAATGAGAATGCATCAAAAAGGCAGATAGTGTGTATACCAGGCATACAATAGGTACTCAATAAATGTTGGTTTCTTTCTTTTCTGGAAATATTGACATATTGTGGGTGAGCCTCAGAGATGAGAATTGTATCTGGTCAATTATGCTACTCATATTCTCCCAACTGTGGTAAAATTATGGATTTAAAAATCTCTTTGTAGATCAATTTCTCTAAGACCACTGAATCACAGAGACGCAACTCACATACTGCAACAAAAGGAAAGAATGTGGTGGGTGGGAGCTTTTCTAAATTGGCCCACAAGGAAGAATGATGGAGATGCAGGTGATGTTTCATCACCCCTTTCTCTCTGATTGTAAAGACAGTTGTGGCCAAATGGTCTGAACCCATATGCACCAATGGGGGAAATTGAGCTTTATGTACCGAGAGCGGTTGGTTTCCTGGGTTGCTTAATGCACAGGCAGTTTTTAATTTAATATTTTTCCCGAAGGCCTTTAAAAGTATTGGGTGTGTGCAATAAGTCTAATAAGTATTTGTCATTTTATAGAAGGCCATCCTTTTTTGTTTGTTTGTGGTTTTTCTTATTCTCTCAAACACAAATCAAGTGAAATATTTAAAGTCTGAGCCAAGAGCCCAGGAGCTGATTAAAAATGAGTCCAAATGAGCGCACTGGCAAATGCTGGGAGTATGGAAATGAGGCAACATTTAAGAATCCCTGAGTGGGCTGGGAAGGAATGCTATGCACGACGCCCTTTGGGGGAGGCTAGGACTGGAAACCTGAGCAGCTGAGAATCAGCCCAGAGAGGCGGGCAGGGGCGGGCACGGGCCGGGGGAGAGGCACCTCAGAGGTCAGAGGCCAGGGAGCGTGGATGATTGAAGATTGAGTGTGTGCAAACCGTGAGCAACGGTCTGCTGCCCCCACCCCCGGCGTGCGCACGCACACATACACACACACTCTCACTCGCTCCGAGCCGGTTATCTGATCATCAGAGCAGATCCAGTTCAGGATATCCGGTTAAGACTAACTTCATGGAAAGCTGCCTTCCTGTTCTCCAACAAGCTGTAGAGTATTTATTTGTACATGTCCCAATACCAAGTTCCATCAACTTTATTTTTTAACATCAGAAAACCACTTCTGTCATATATATTTGTCATATATATGTATATATGTGTCTGTGTGTATATATGTATATATAGAGAGAGAGAAGGAGAAAAGATATCACTATTATCTATATCTATCTACTGAGAAAGACAGAGAGACAGAGAGAGAGAGAGAGAGACAGAGACTGGCTGGCCCTTTGCAGGAGTAACATGGTAAGCAAAAGTCAGCATGGTCCTCCCTCACGGAACTCAGTGTTCAGCGAATTTCCACCTGCCCATTCTGGTCCTCACCGTCTTAACTGAGAACATGGGCACTCCTCTCGTGAACCATCCAATATCCTTCCATCCGTGCACCACCGTCTCCTTCCCCTTCCACACTCCAGCCCTGGGAGACAGAAGCCTGATCACATCACTCTACCTAGAAACCCACGAGACTCTGTCGCCTACAGAACCAAGTCCCAAGTCCTCAGTAGAACAGAGAAGGGTCTGGCACAGATTTTCATGTTTTCCCTCCGGCCTCATCTTTAAGCTCGGCCCCTGCTTGAACTTGAATAGATGCCTCTGCCCTGAGACACTATGTTGGAGAACATACCCTCACCTTGGTGCTTCTAATTTAAAATGCACCTAGTGTGTTAAATTACACTGGATTGTGATGTCTCCCCAGATCTCCACCTATTTCATAGGCCCTCTGTCTGGAAACTCTATAAAAATCATCTTTTAATAGATGACACCATGTTGGAAATATTCCAAATGCAATCTACACATTGCAAAGTGGATCCTTCAGTTTGAGCAAATATTTACTGAGACCTGAGCTGGGTCAGGTTCTGTGCTCGATCTGGGGACTACAGAGATGAGTAAGATACGACCTTTGACCTCAGGGAGCTCACTGTCAAGTTCAGGGGATACAGACAGGAAAACTGAGGCCAAGCAGCGCGATGCATTAGATGACACGACATCACATGATAGGACTACAATTACGTGTTCTTAGCAGTGAGTGGTTGCTTTTGACTCAGGGATAAAAGGATTCTCAAAGAATAGCTAATTCCTGGGCAAGATTTTAATAGATTGTGGTAAACACAATAAGAGTCCCCAAAGATGTCAACCTCTCAATCCCTGAAACCTAGGAACATCCCTGCTTGGCCAAAAAAAAAAAAAAAAATGCAGATGTTATTAAGGATCTAGGGATAAGGGGATTATCCTGCATTATCTGAATGGGCCCAACATAAATATCCCAGGAGAGTCAGAGATAAAGATTCAAAGATGCTCCACCATTGACCTTCAAGATAGAGAAGGGACCACGAGCCGTGGAAAGTGGGCGACCTCTAGAAACTGGACAAAGGAACAGAGTCTCCCCTAGAGCAGAACAAACGCAGCCCTGCCAACACCTTGATTTTAGACCCATTTGGGGCTCCTGGCCTTCAGAACCATAAGAGAATAATTCTGTGTTGTTTTAAGCCATTAAGTTTGTGGCAAGTTCTTATAGTATCCATCGGAAACTAATATACAAACATGCAGAGATGTACCAGGAATGCACTAGAAAAACATGTGCCAAGGAAAATGTCCCAGACCACTGTGCAGTCTAAGACAAGCTTGGCCGGGTCACTGGAGTCCTCAAACCAGAGCCACCCGTCAGAGGAGTCCCGTGTCTCTGCACCGAGCCCGCCATGCTCTGCCGTGGCCTGGAAGCGGCCGTGGGAAGGGAGCCATGCACAAATGCAGCGATGGCTTCGGAGCACAGCATCTGGGGCTTGATCCGTCTCCCTCCCTGGAGTTAGAGGCCTGCAGGGAAGATTCTCACCTGTGCCACTGCCATTGCTGCTGGAAACTGCAGCCCCTGCCCCTTACCAGCTTGAGGTGAACCAGCCTCCCACGGGGACCCTCAGGATGCCGGGATGAGGCAGGCTGCACCTCTCTTCTTGGTCAATACCCCTTGGGATGGGGAGAATGGTCGCCCCTACTCTCCCCAGGACTGGAGCCCCTCCTCTCCCTTTTCCATCTTGTTTCTGCTTTATTCACACCTGGCAGGTGAGTCCTCGGTCTCTGGGTAAGTGGCTCATTCCATTTGAGGAAAAGAACTACCTTTTAGTTCTCCCTTAAGAACTACAGAATTAATCTTTAATTAAATTAAAAACACTCTGTCTTGTGGTTCATCTCAGTCTTCCTGAATTCTTGGAAGCTGGCGATCCTGTCGCCCACTCTCCCCCAAAGGTCCACCCCGCCCTCGGCGCAGAGACAAATCACCCAGCACCAACACCAGCGAGGATGTGGAACTCGACCATTGAATGGGGCACCTGCCGCTGGGAGCTGCTTCACACCCACTCTCTTTGCTGCTGGTAACCGGACACTTCTTTGCAGGGAAACAAACTACTCTGTGGGGTTTAGGTGCATGGGATTGAGCCACGACTCGCCCCAAAAATAACTGAGCAGGTGATCCAGCCTGACCAATCACCTTACTTCATTCTCCTAGCTGAAGTGACAGGCTCGGGTTGTCCAGAAATAGGACCTGGATCTATTGGATGCTACAACCCCATGTTAGGCTAAGATATATAAAAAGTAAATGTTCACCAGTTGTCCTTCTCCTCCCATAACTTCATCCCTCCTCTTTTGGATATAGTCAGATCTCCTGATGTAGATGTCCACTCAATCTGACTTAAAAAGTCCCCTCTCATTCTTGAGATTCAACTTCCTAGGCCAAAATCATGCTAGATTTTCCCATTGTGTGGACAGAACACTACGGTCCGCTTGGCTGAACCTTCTTGGGCTGATTTTGAGGCCATCTAATACCTTACTGAGACAGATCCTGACTAGCCTTCTTCCTCCACCTCGTCTTCCTCCCCCTCCCATCCCCAGGAGGTCCCAGCGAGCCAGCTGCCCTTACCCGCAATGAAACTGTCTGTGCCACAGAATGTTAAGTACAGAATCCACTGGGTACCTGGAGCACAGTTGACCCAGGGCCAACAGCAGAGGTCGCCTTGAGGCAGAATCTGCCACTCACACTGTGTTTAGGAAGTTCCACCTTCACGGCCTCTGCCCTGGACCAGCAGCAGGTGACCAGCCCTGCCTGTGTGGGGAGAGAAAACAAAAGGCCTTGGAGACAACGCTAGTATGTGTGGAAAAGTAAAAATGGCTGAAATTCATCATGAAAGAACCAAATATTTCCTGTTGTAGAATCCAAGGCATGTATACGTGCAGTGGGAATACAGTTATTAAAAACATTTTTTCACTGTTTGCGTATGACCTATCACCTGGCTTGGCTCTTTGGAGAAATGGAAGGAGGAACTGATCATCTTAGCAGGGAGGAGGGCCAGGAAAGTGGTCTGGGATAAACACCACAACCACCGTCAACCCTGAAAGCAGCCTGAGTCTCCAGACACGTCTGACATTGTCCATGGCCTTCTGTCTGTCCGCAAGAGCAAAGGGACATTCAACCAGGTTTCTTGACAGTAGCTTAGTCAGGGACAGCGAGGAAATACAGCCTCTACGTAATCTGCTTCTCAAAAACATTATTCTCTTCTACATGAAACTGCATCATTCCATCAGCTTCTGTTAGGTGGGATAGCGGTGGAGTTCTAGGCTTATTGTCAGACCTGGATTTGAGTCTCAATTCTGCCACAACTTGCTGTACCATCCTAGGTAGTATCCCTAACTTCTCTGAACCCTGATGTCCCCAGCTGTACAGCAGAAACCATGAACATGCAGAGTCCTTGGGAGGAAGCCTGGTTCACCACGGGCACTCTGTGGATGTCAGCGGTGATGGCACAGATGAAGATAATGATGGCTGTTCTTCATAACTACGCTTCCCTCCGCTCTGCTTGCACAGGAGGGTTCAGTGAAGCGTCCCCAGTTAGGCTTGTTGAATAAAGGCCACCTAGACCCAAGAGGGGACACCAGAAAGCTCTCTGATGTCAGGGCAGATCATGAAAAAAATCGATTTCCCCAGCAATGGTGACAAATGTGTGGCCCTCTAAAGAGCTGGTAGCTCTCTTGGGTTCGATCGGCCGGCAGAAGTTCAGCCACTCGGCACTGAGCCTTGCGGGAGCCCCTCTCCCTCGGGACTGCAGATTCAGATGCAGAATCTCTCGGGGGGAGACTCTCAGGAGATCTGGGGCTCTTCCTATTTTGGGTGAGGCCAGAAATACCCCAGGCAGAGCTGACTTCCGGCAGGACATCCCTCCCCAGCTGGCTACGAGCAGAGATGAGAAGCGGACAGCAGAGCGGCGTGAGACCAACAGGGGAGAAGCGGGGTGAACTCTTTTCGAGTTCAAACATTTAATTTGTCCTGATTCTGTTCAAGGCTAAGGGGTCAAGTCCCTTCTCATTTTATCCAAATCAGCTCAGCTACCTCCAGAGAGAAGACAAGGGTGCTGCTATAATACCTCCAAATCCCTTGACTAAATCAATGTCCTTACTCTGCCCTGAGACACCCGAAATGTCACTCGAAGTTGGAAACTTAAGGAGCTTAAAATAAGAGCCTTACGTTTCCCAGGTTCAACAATAAATACATGGGGCAGGGGGATTTCAGTATTATGTGATACATGTGCCAGCTGGTCTGACCCATTGAGTTGTTTTATGAAAAGTTTGGGTGTGATCAGATGCTGACGTTTCCCGAGACCAAGGACTCTCTCCAGCAGTCGTCCTGACAGGGAAGTTCCATCTCAAACGCTTACTTCAAGGTTGCACGCACACCACCCTGCCCTCTGGGACCTGCTCAGGCGTTCTCGTGGGGAGTCATGGCAGAAATGTCTCCCAGGAGGTGCTTTTTCATATTTCACAAAACAGTGGAGAAATTGGAAAGGACCCTCAGATTCTCAGAAGGCTTTCCGTCTGGGACAAAGGTCCAGTTGACACCCCTGAGGACGTGACATTTGAGTGGAGATGGGAAGATGAGAGGACTCCACCCAGGCAAGGGAGGGGCGTGCGTCCCAGCAAACAGCACGTTAAAGAACGGGGTGGAAGGACCAGTGGTGTGCTAGAGCTGGTCGTGCGCGACTCCTCCCAACTCTGCGTTCAGTGCCACCATATTTGTAGCTTAAAGCTGACTTTGGAGGGAGCATTTACAGCACAGAAATCAACAAATGCTACAAATCAGGACTCTTTTTTTTAAGCATGAGAACCTCATCGTCTTCCTTGTACTCTTGTTCCCAGCAGTCTGAATGGCGGATTATAGAAATTCAGTAAATGTGAATTTTCTGGCAGGTGAGTTGTAGATAGAGAACTCAGTCATCCACCGACTCAACCAGTTATCTAACCCACAACATGGGGGAAAGGAACAAAGCCTGGGCTGACAGCCTGAACTTCTCGTTTCCCCGACTGGTTCTCGGAGAAGCCGGTTCCTACCTGCCCCGAGCAGCAACTCTTCCCCCTGCTGAGAACACGGACAGTCTCCTATCTGTTGCCCTTTCTCCAGAGCACTGACCACTGGTCCCGGTTATGATACAATGCTTGATTCAAAGTCTCAGTATAATTTGTACTGGGGTTTACTAATCCCAGTGCCACCAAGGGACTCATGGGGACTCAAAATGTCCCCGGTCTGTCTACCTGCTTTGAGGAAGAACAGGGGATCTGCGTCCAAGCTTCTCTACAAAAACAATAATGCATGTGGATACGTATTATTAACAAGGGCTCAATTTTAAGAGCAGGAGTTCTGGAGTAATATTGAGATCCAAATCTTGATTCCATCACTATTGTTTTGGGATAGAGCAGCTTACTTTTCTTCTCTGTGCACAGGTGTCTGTATTTACATAGATTTTGGTAGCACCTGCCCCTTAAAGTTGTGAAGATTTTGTAAGATAATGCAAATATAATGCTTGGTATAGTGCTTGACTGTAATAAGTTCGCCATAAATAGTGGCTAAAGGTTTATGACAACCTGGAATTACAGAGCAGAAGGGGATCTAGGGATTACTTAGTCAAACATTCCTCATGGTAGAGCTATCTCTTACTGGGAATGACCATATGCCCACTTGCTTTCTGGATGTATGTTATTTATTATTTACAGTTCTTAAAGAGCCCGACAACTATTATCTTCATTTTCCTGATGAAGCATTGGCGAGTAAAGGAGGTTAAGTGACTTGCTTAAGGCCACAGTTACTCTGTGGCTAAAACAGAATTGCAATCTAGGTTTGCCTGTCTTCAAACCCGATGCTGTGCCGCCTCAACAGGTAATAAAGTCCAGAAATAGGGGTTCGTTTGCCCAAGGTTAAGAAAATTAATAGCCCAACTACAATTCAAGTCTTTGGATCCTGTGCTAGTATAGCTGCCATCAACTCTTACTCTCTCACCCAGCATCACACAAATGGATTTGGATCAGCTCTGCCCAGAACATTTGTGTGTCAAAATGAGCTACATGCTCTGTGCTGACCAGTAATAAAATTTGAATAATAAGATCCTGTTCATAGGTGGAAATAGAGGACAGTAAAGCTCTTTTGATTATCCAAGGGTATGAATTGCAACTTTGCTTTTTCCTACTAACCCCACAACTAAGCTTCCAGACATTGAAGCCCGCTGGATTTGTGCCTTAGTTTTCATTTTTGCAAAGAGGAATCAGAACACTTCACAGTGCCATTGTGAGAATCAAGTCACCTAAAAGCACGGTGTGTAATTCTACACACACGATGGGTAGCCATCCACACACAGGATCCTTTTCTGTTTCCGAAACACAACTTTGTCGTCCAGCCGTGTCCTAACCTCAGCCTTGAGGAGGATGTGATATCCTATAGGGTATGCCCTGAACTATGAGTAACCCCGGTCCTTGTTTACAGGGAAAGAGATTCCTCTATCAGCAACTCTTTGCCAATGATGGGTGGTGGAGACAAGCGGCCAAAGCGCAGAGCTGGGACATTCAGCAAACATTAACTGCTTCATTAGTGATGATTCCACACTGAGCTCCATCACATGCCAATTCATCACTCACCCAGAGCCATGACCATGGGCAGGCAAGGATGAATGAGCTCCACACTCAGGAGCTTTCAGAAATGAGTCATGTGAGCTGGGCACAGTGGCTCAGGTCTGTAATCTCAGAGCTCTGGGAGGCCAAGGCGGGAGGATCACTTGAGGCCAGCAGTTCAAGACCAGCCTGAGTAACAGAGGGAGATCCTACCATTTCAAAATAATGGAAAAAAAATTAGCCAGGCATGGTGGCACACACCTGTAGTCCCAGCTAGCTACTGGGGAGGATGAGTTGGAAGGATCACTTGAGCCCAGGAGTTCAAGGTTACAGTGAGCTATGATTGTGCCACTACACTCCAGCCTGGGTGACAGACCAAGACACGGAAGGGAGGGAGGAAGTCATATGGAGGCGGCAGGAGGACTAGGTTTGGCATTGCTATCTCCCGATGAGTCTGAATTTATCTACAGATCTCTTTCTTTGCTTTCCAGAAAACATATTTGGAGAATGAGAACTGAATTCCAGCATTCTCTGCTGGCAGCTAACGGTGTGACCTTGAGTGAGGCACTATGCTGACCCGTATTTACGGAGAAGGAGGGTGGACACAGTCAGGAAGACCTTTCTTTGGGTTCCAGCAGCTGCACTTCCCTAACTGCCTGGTCCTGACTTCACAACCCATCACAATGCTGCATGTTGCTCTACATTCCGCAATAGGGCTATACTTCCTTGAATGTTCATTGTGGTGTTTTAGTTTGTTTGCCATGAAAAATCATTTGGTCTGACCCGTCTGTATTAAGTTCCTACTGTTGCCATAACAAGTGAGCACACAAGTAGTGGCTTAAACCAACACAAGTCTGGTGGCTTAAAACCCAGTCAATGCCTTATAACTCTTGAGGTCAGAAGTCCAACACGGGTCTCACTGGAATAGACCGGCATTGTCAGCAAGACCAGGTTCCTCCTGGAGGCTCCAGGGTAGAATCGATTTCCTCACCTTTTGCAGCTCCTAGAGAACACCTGCATTCAGTGGTTCTGGCCTCTTGGCTCCATCTTCAAAGTGCATCTCCAATATTTGCTTAGTTCTCTTACCTCCTTCTGTGACTTTTAAGAGGATCCTTGTGGTTGCATTGGGTCCATTCAGAAATCCAGGATGATCTTCCCATCTCAAGATCATTGTCGTAATCACATCTGCAAAGTCCCTTTTGCCAAGTCAAGTAACATATTCACGAGTCCTGGGATTAGGACATGGGCATCTTTTGGCAGGATGTCGGGGAAGGGGGCCTTATTCTGCCTGCCACACCACGGTCAGATTAAAATTACATGACAGTCACTCAGGAGAAAGAGGTACAACCTCCACTGGCAACTTGCTTTGATGACAACAAGGAAATGGAAGGGAAAGAAAGAAGCTGGAATCCTAGGAAACTCTCATTTAGCTAACGTAAGCAAGTTGAACCGATCTGTGCTCAGTTTTCACCCACGAAGTGAGGGTTATAATATTACCAACCACATGGATTTGTTGTTGGGATCACATGAGATAGTATTCACAAAGCATTTGGTACGGTGTCCAAAACGTCATGGAGATACCAAGAATTCGGACCCCGATGTCCCACCTTCTTTGCAATTACTGCACTCTCATGCAAGAAGAAAAGGGCCAGTTGACAAGCGCTCAAGGAGAAGTGTCACTGTGACTTTTTGACACTGCATGGCATCTCCAATTAACTCTCAGAGAAGCCCTTGCAGACTTCTCTTGCCAGCCTTAATCATACTCTTTCAGATTTTAAAAGTGGGAAGTAACACGGATGGCAATTTAGAATCTACATTTCCAGGTTTACATTTCTAGGGGCATTTTCTCCCTTCATCTTCACTGTAACTCTCTACCTAAATGTGTTAATTCTTTCTTTCCACAGGAGGAGCCTGAGGCTCAGAGAGTGCTCAAGCCCAGAGTCAAGTCACTTAGGAAGCACAGAGTCAGGCCCTAGTCTTGTTTTCCAGCTCCAAACCTCATGCCTTTCCCCTGTGTCATGCTGCCTGCAGATTTTTGTGTCATATGTCACACTCATGCATTACGGCTTGGAAAGCAAGGACAAAGGAATCCAACAGAAATTAACAGATGACCCAACTTCAAAACAGTTGGGAATCATGTATTGCTGATACATTTTTTTCTAATATGTTCTTGAGCTCAAAATGCTGGAGTTGGGCTGACTTGGGTTTAAATCCTGGTTCTGACATTTACAGTGATAGTGGGTCACTTAACCTCTGCAAGTCTCAGCACCAGCTCCTGCTTGGGTAAAGCCCCACGTTGCCACTGTTTGGGGGCAAATGTGAAAGTGAATCTAAGTGTTGTGTGACAGATTAGTGGAGTCGAACTCTATGCATGGAAACATTCCAAGAAAGATTTGATTGAATCAATCCTTCTAGTACCCTTGCAATTAAGAGGAAGCGATGCTAGAAGCTGACAGGCTTAGGGAAGGTGAGCCTGGCTTACCTTCCATCTGTCTTGCCTGTATTTTCTAGGGGCACTTATTCAGGGAGACAAATATTTAGTTTTCAAGAAATCGGACTCGATTTCTCTGGAGCCTTCTCTCTTCAGCTGGATATGATGAGAGTTACAGTTTGGAATATGCACCATAAATCCAGGGGCAGCTATTCTGGAACTGATTGGAGACACTTTCAAGCCTAATTAAAGTGGTTTCCCTTTTTGAATTTGCTCCAGGTGTCCATTTATTGCCTGGGCTAGAAACTAATTTACAGCAAGATTTGGGATCTGGGCCCTTATGCTGGGAGGTTTGTGATATGTGATTAAGCTAAACCATTTAGCTTAATACTAGAGAATTAATTTGAAATGAAAGAAATTGCATTCCATATTCAAAAAATAAAACACCTAAGTAAAAACAGAATTAAATTGCATAAAAATATACTTTTTGATACCAAGTATCAGGCATTTCCTGAACATGGACTTAGAAATATTTGCCTTGGAATCATAAGCCCTTCATACATAAGCCCAGTGCCTTCCCCGTCCACCCACTGCCTTTTTAATTTTCTCTTCCTTTCTAATCTCATACTGACCTCCTTCCATTGCAGTATCATTGCAAGGAACAATTAAGATATCATAAATTACTTAGCACAGTACCTGGCACCTACAAAGCACCTACTAAATCATAGCCAACATCAACACAGTCATCACTGTCATCATCATCATCCTCATTGTCATCACCACCAACACCTTCTGTCCTGAGACTCTCTCTTCTCGTTAGGGAAAGGTAGAAGCTGCTGGCCGGAAACCTGAGGATCGCTACTGACGGCTCTAATCTGTGCCTAGCAATAGCTCTGAGTCCCCAAAGCCACTGTTATCTAGGCTAACAGATAGATAACAGTGGCTAACTCCATGGTACAAAGAACTGATACATAGATATTAACACTAACAATATTGCTCATTAGTATCTACTGAACTCTCATTCAGCTTGCTCATCTCGGCCCAACCATAATGTCCCCAGGAAAGCCATCCCTGAACCCTCGGACAAAGTCAAGTCTCCCCGATGTAAAATCTCTCAGCATCATCCACCCCTCCCCCCTTGTAATTCTTCTCACAATCGCATGTTTGTTTTTACTTCTATTATCATTTTGTTACTGTCTCTGCCATAACACTGTAAGTGCATTATGTGAATTTTCTTGCTGTTACACAACACCCCTAGCATACATAACTACTCAGTAATTAAGTGTTCATAAATGAAATAAATGGATGAGTCAAAAAGACCAACAGGAACAAGCGTTGGTGAGGATATGGAGACAGTGGAACCTTTGTACATCGCTGGCAGAACTGTAAAATGGTGCAGCCACTTTAGAGAACAGTTTGGTCATTCTTTAAAACGTTAAACATAGAGTCACCATATGATCCAACAATTCTAAGCATAGATCCAAGAGAACTGAAAACATATGTCCCCGCAAAAACCTCCGCCAAAAAATGGAAAAACAACCCAAATATTCATCAACTAATGGATGGATAAACAAAGCATCCTTTCCAAATGGATGGAGAAAATACCATCCCATTCACCCAATGGAATATTATTTGACAATGAAAACTAAGGGGAAAACAGGTACAAGCTACAGCATGGATGAATCTTGAAAACATCATACTAAATGAAATAGCCAGTCAGAAAAAGTTCTATACTGTACGATTCCATTTATTTGAAATGCCCAGAAGAGACGGACCCGTGGAGACAGACAGCAGACTGGTGGTTGCCAGGGGCGTGGGGAAGAGAGAATGGGGAGTGGCTATGAAAAGATATGGGGTTTCCCTTTGAGCTGATAAAAATGTTCTGGAATTAGATGGCGGTGATGATTGTGCAGCCATGAAAACACTCTAACTGTATACTTTAAAAACATGAATTTGAGCACCAAAAATTTTTAGGAGGGTGGAAATACGATGCTGGCTATGCATCATTACACGTTTGTCTAAACCCACAGAACATACAAGAAGAGGGAGCCCTCATGTCAAGTCTGGACTCTGGGTGATTACGACACGTCACTGTACTCCCTCGGCTGTAACGCGCATCCCACGCTGGGGCGGCTGTTGACAACGGGGTGCTGCGCGTGTGTGGGGCAGGAGGCACGTGGGTAATCCCTGCACCTTCCACTCAATTTTGCCGTGAACCTAAAACTGCTCTGAAAACATAAAACCACCTTTAAAAAAATGGTGAATTTTATGGTATGTGGATAAGAGCCCCATAAAGTTGTTTTTTTTTAAAAGAAAAAAAGCATAATGTGCTGGGGTGTGACTGTGTGACTCCAGTACCCAGACCCCCGCGCTGGGCTGCCTTGATTAGGCACCAGGGTCTCTGCGGGGACCACCAGCCCACGGCTGCTCACCCAGGTCTCCTCTTCTTAGAGCTGGCAAGTCTACAGGGAACAAATTACACCCTGCTAATTTCCTGCCACGGATTCATCCAGAAGGTCTCATTCTAAAAAGTTCAGCTTTGAATACTTCCATAATGAATCCGCCTGGGCTCTGGACCCCAAACTAACAATAATGCACCTTCAACAATGTCTGTTTTGCAACTTGTAGAGTTGTTCCACACTACAGCTCTTGTAGTGCACACATTTTTAAGTGATAGGATCATGCCTTGTCCTAGCTCATCCCTGACTGCTACTTGTCAAGGCCAAAAAAATACAAAGTTGGTTTCTCACTAAAAAATACATCCCAAACTTTATCCAGCCTCCCACCCGCCTACCTTTCCTAGCCAGCTTTCCCAATATCTCTGCAGACTTAGAAAGTCATAGGTAAAGGACATCTAGACTCTGCACAGGTCCTCCTATCAGAAAGGAAGTGAAGAAAGCAGTGTTTGCCGAGAACTTACAGGGAACTCTGTAAAACCATGGGCTCTCTCGTGGATCTTTCTGTAGAATTTGCCATTGGAGGAGTCACAGATCAGACTTTGAAAGCTTATATGGAAGAACTGGCTGTTACTTAGATTCTTTTTGTCTTTAGCTATTTCTACTTCTCCCCAAAGTTCCATAGCATCCAAGACACCATCATATCCTCACTCAGGTCCCCCCACTGCATCCAAACTCAGCCCTGGGAGATGTGGTCCTCTGCTTTCTGGGCCGCTTCCTGGCTCAGTTGTTCATATATATATTCCTCATTTAATCTACATGAAAGCTTTCTAATATACATATTGTTACATTTATATTTTGCTAAGGCTCGGAGCAGTAGTAGTAAAGTGATTTGCCAAAGGTTACACAGCTAGTAAGTGGAAGCACAGGGGCTGTCATTCGTCACTGTTTGATGAGTCTCTTTGTGCAACAATGTTTCCTTCCTACCAATCTCTTTTAGCTTGAATTCCTCATTTTACGGTATGGGGAAATTGATGTTTGTTGAGATTTTTCCAGACTAACATCCACAGTGCAGCTCTTATCCATGCCCCACACTGCAAGACCATGGTGTGGGATGGACACAAACCTGTAATCACCTTTTCCATACCCAATGACAGAAAGTATCACATAAATGAGAGACTTGGCAACCTCACTTCTTTTAGGTGGACACAAAGGACACAAAAAGATCCATTAAAATTATTGGAAAACACAAGGTGATCTTTAGCCAAATGTTGAAGGGAGGGGCTACTAATCGAGTCCTGACCTATGAACAGTACTTGGAACAGTACCCGGGTTACCAACAGATAAACCAAACATTGCACCACTGAACTTTGTCATTTCCGCTAAGTACATTTTCTTCTTCCTTACGTGGACTACAGTAGAGGGAGGTTGAATTTCTGCTTCTCTTTGCAAAGCAGGGGAAGGGGTTGTGTCAGCTTTATTTCTGCAGAAATGGATCAAACCCTCTGACTCTCCTTTCCCCAACTCCTCCCTTTCTTTTAAGGATGACATTCTACACTGGTTGTCCAAAGCAGAAGATATTCACTGGGCTGTGTGTCCCAAGTTCCAGGGTCTCAAAGACAGGAACCAGGCTCCACCCTTACAGAGACCTTAGAGCAGCAGTTCTCAATTGGGGAGGAGGAGGATTTTGTCCCCAGGTGATGTTTGGTAATGGCTGGAGATATTTTGGTTTATCTTAACTTGGGGCACGGGGTGAGTGTTCTACTGGCACCAAGTAGGTAGAAGTCAGAGCTGTTCCTAAACATCCTACACTATACAGAGACAGCCTTCCATGACAAAGAATTATCTAATGCCAAACTCAACAGTGCTGAGACCAAGAAACCCTGCCCAGAATGGACCTACCCTTAGCTGTTCTTCCAGTCCCTGCCTAGGCCAACACTATTTCCCATGTGGGAGGAGAATCAGTCTTCCAAGCTTCATTTTACCTTCTCCATTGTCCAGTTATGGACCAAGAGACCTGGACCATCAGGAATTGTGCCAACAAGCCAGCTCCTTGTTAGTATCTGTAGAAAAGCAGCCTGTTGTTTTGGCCAGAGTGACACCATCTTGCAGTGAAACCTCTGTGATGACTGATGTTTGACTTCTGCATACCAAGGTGTTCTGCAGCAAGGTCTTAAAACAATGCCTGGAGCATAGGTAACCCCTCCTAAAGATGCTCATCTGACCTCCCCAGTAGTCACAGATTTTAGCAAGAAAGTGATCAGCTGCACTTAAAGGTAGAGACTGCACCTGTCTCTACCCTTAAAGCTTGCTATAGAAAGGACACCTTCTGGCAGGTGGGGCCACTGTCTCTTGGCCACCTGAGACATCACATCTATTTATGAAACTGGACTTGTCAGCCTCTTTTTTGAGCCTCTCTGCTCCCTCAGCCTTTGGGGCAGATTTTCACATACCTTCTCACCCTGGAACAGCATCTGAGAGCATTGTGTCTAGCCATTCTCTTTATTTCTCTTTAGTACTAGTGAGTGCATTTGAATTGGCCTTTTCTTCAATTACAATCCTAACACCCCTCCCTATGATTGCGGTTCAGGAGGGAGAAGCCAGTAGCTTCCCCAAAGCCGTACAGCCAAATCTCTGTTTATCTTAGGAGCCCTGCATTTCGTGGCACATGGATTTCCGCCCAAGCCTTTCCTGGTTGTTCTCCATTCAGCTCTTGTTCATATAGCTCCCTTAACTCAGGAGACCAGATGAACAGTGGGGAAGGTGGCAGGATTTAGGTGCCACAATCTGACACGGGACTCCAAAATGCTAACGTCGCGTTTAAGTCCGTCTTTCCAGCGAACCCATCACCTGTGAAATTCGGAATTGGGTGTCAGAGGAAATGGAGCAGAGATATTTCATTTGCAGTGAAAATTCCAGATCATCCCAAACCCAACGGCTGAGACGCATTTTCAAGAGGAACAGATGGGTGCCTGTACGCACGGGGGCTGCAGACGCTCAGGGGAGAAAGACGTTTCAGTCCAACCTCCTGGGGGAGTCCATCTGGCCCAGGCCATAACGACTTACCCAGCGAGGAGGCTAGATGAGGCCTGGTGATGCCTGCAGCTCAGAGGGGGCGGGCTTGGGGAAGGGTCGACATTTTCATTGGCTGCCAGTCAGTGTAGGTCTCCATGGCAACCAATGGACCATCTCTGGGAATGAAGAAAAAGGAGGCAGCTCCCTCTGAGGAGGCGACTCCGTAAATCTGTTACGCCCTTCATGGACAGTAGAGGAACCACGCATACAACCCACATGTGGCCCAGCCCAGCTCCTGCATAATGAGAGGTTGACAGTTCCAGGTCCTGTAAGTTCAGGGTGAAAGATGAACACATCCAAGGGCAACTCTCAGTGGGCATTCGATTCCCGCAAGCTGGCTGGTATTACTTTTCACAGCATGACTTCCCATGCTGCAAGTCATTAAACTCCCCAAATCCCAAATTCCTTAGCCCTGCAAAACTTCAGCTAATATTGTAATGTGATCATCCTCTGAAATACAATGCTCTCTGGGGTGGTACATGGTCACAGGTTAAAAACAAGAGAAGCACATCTCTCCGGGCACAGGAAAGTTCAAAAAGGTAACAGTGGTGAAGGCTTAGCATGACAGTTCTCGAACTTTTGGTGGTAGGACCCATTTATATACTCACAACCTATCAAGGTCCTCAAACAGCTTTTGCTTAGTGGGTTATATCTGTTGATATTATTTTAGAAATTCAAACCAAAACAATTTTTAAATAGTTATTTATCAATGGACTTAATCTTAACAATATATCCCATCTTATGTTAGCATAAATAACATAGTTTTATTTAACTGCCATAGTTCTAAAACCAAAAATAATTTAGCAAGATGACTGGTGTTAACATTTTTTGCAAATTCCTCTAATGTCTGATTTAATAGAAGACAGCTAGAGTTTCACATCTACTCCCAAATTTAATCTGTTACAATGTATCATTCTGGTTGAAGCATATAAAGAAAATCCAGTCTCATACAGACATGTAGGTAGAAAAGGGATAAATAGTTTAATAGCCTTTTCAGATAGTTGTGGGTAGTATTCTTTGATACTACACCAAAACTCAACAAGGGTTATTTTTTAAAGAGTAGTTGCAATGTAGAATCTGAAACCATATCAGTAAACTTTGTTGTACTCTATTTAGTTAAAATTAATGGATCCATCTTGCACTTTGAATGGATTGTAAGAGGAAGGCAGGAGGATCAGACAGAGAGAGAAAAATAAGATGTGATTACGCAGCCAGAGGTTGGAGTGACCCACTTTGAAAAGGGAGGAAGGGAGCCCAGAGCCAAGGACTGTGATCGACCTCTGGACGCTAGAGAAAGTAAGGAAACAAATTTTCCCCCAAAGACTTCAGAAGGAATGCAGCCCTGTGGGCACCTTGACCTCACCCTTCTGAGACTCGGTTCAGACTGCTGGCTTCCGGAATATAAAGAATAAACTGGTGTGGTTGAAGCCATGGTTGAAGTTCATGGTAATATGTTGCAGCAGCAATAGGAGATGAATTTGCCCTAACTGACTGGCCTCCAGTCTGTGGTGAGCAAAGGACAGAGATGCTGATGAAACAGACACTTCCTGGGCTGCCTCTCAGGGTCTTACTGCCGCCTCCTCCCTGCCTCCCCCAGAAGAACGAGGGGGAAGCCCCGTGCATCTGGGGGCCGGAACTGTGGCCACGTGTTGGAGTCTCTGCCCCAAGTTCAATTCTTACTCTGCATCCCTCAAGTGATAACGAGGTAGGACTACATGCACTGTCACAAACTAGGGTTTAAGATACACTATGGAACGAGAGCAATAAAACAAAATCTGCGTAAGTGATATGATCCATTTGTATTAAAAATGTATATACATGTGTGTGTGTGTGTGTGTGTGTGTATGTATTCTATCCCATGTCCACTTTCCTATTTATCTGCTTCACGTACATAGGAAATAATTTGGGAAAACTCTATGAAAATCCAAAGTCTTGACTGGGATTTTAGATTAATTTTACTGTCAATGTCATGTATGCCTACACTGCTTTCATTTTTACAACAAGCATGCTCCTTCTGAACCACAATATGGAAAATACAACAACTGGAATCCCAGCAGACTCCCCACCTTAAGCCCTTCCAAGCCAAGGTAGGATCCTTGTCTTGACAGACTGCAATGAGTGACACTTCCTAGGACCTCACAGTTCCCTGGATTGATTGTCCTTCGAGTGTGATCCACGGGCCCCAGGAAGGTCCCAAGGCTCTTTCAGGGTCTTTGAGGTCAAAACTATTTTCTCAATAATATGAAAATGCTATCTGCCTTTTTCACCGTGTTGACAGTCACCCTGGTGGTGCAGAAGCAGTGACCGGTGCCTTTGCAAGAATCAAAGCAGCTGCATCCAGTTGCACAACTCGTCATTGCATTGTCCGTTATAAGTGGGTCCACCTGGATAATTCAGGGTACTCTCCCCATCTAAGATACTTGATTTAATTGTGTATGAAAAAAATGGTGTTTTTTTGCCACGTAAGGTAATATATTTGCAGCTTTCAGGGATTAGGCTGGGGACATTTTTGGGAACCCTTATTCTTTCTCCCCAGATTCTTCCAGGAGACCTGCAAAGCATGTCTTAAGCAGCCACATACAGAGAGTCCCCAGGGCAAAAGACCATCCAGAGAACAGGACCAGGGAGTCGAGAACCTCAAGTCAGACAAGAGATGCTGCCTGGAGTCCACGTCCCCTTACACCACAACCTCTAGTTCCTACTCACAGCTCAAAAGGTCACTCGGATGCCCCCTCCTACGGGACGTCATCCTCACCCAGGTTTCCTCTCTTCTTGTGTATGCCCATGGCTCATTCTGTGCACCTATGGGTGAAAACTTTAGGCTTGGACATCAACACTCGAGTTCAGGTCTTGGTTCTGTGTTTACTATGTGATCGTGAGCATGTGATTCAGCCTCTGTGAGCCTGAGATTCCTTAGCTTTAAAATGGGGATAATCATACTTCCCTCAATTAAATTAAATAAGAAAATGCAGGCAAAATGTTTGCATATTTCCAGGTACTTCATAGGCACTCAATAAAAGTACCTACCAACTTTTATGTTAGTTTATCTGTTTACTTTTCCACTTTTCAACACTAAGTTCTTTGAGGACAAGGACCTGATCAATGGGTCTTATTTCTGTGCCCATTGCAGATGATATTAAAGACTGGAAATCCCTTCCCTGCCTTCAGGAACAGGAAAATGCACACGGGGCTCACATATTCAGTCATCAAACCTCTCCTGAGCCCCTACAATCTGCCGGTCACTGTCCTTGGTGCTGGGGATACCGTGGGCCAATTCTTGCCCTCCAGCTGCTGAAAGGGATGTTTAAAATGCAACGTGAGCATTGCTGTAACAGACACACATGAGAGCTGCTTTAGAAACCCAGCAGAGAAAAAAGCATCTGCCCTCTTTGGGCAGGAGGCAGGAAGGGGTATCTAGGCAGGCTTCACACACGAGGGGATGCTTACGGTGAGCGTTGCTGGATGAGAATGGGTTGGTAACACAGACGGAGAGGGAGAGAGGAAACAGCAGCTATGTAGGCATCATGGTAACCGAGACAGCCCAGCATCCATCAGACAAGTGTTGTTGATGTGTTTCAGGACAGGCTTGGGGGGGACTTGGGGGCTGGGGGGATGGAAGTAGGAGATAAAGTAGAAGAGGCAGTTAGGAGTCATATAACGGAAGGTCCCGGAGCACCATGATAAAGGGTTTGGTGTTTATACTGGGAGCAATGAGGGGCCATAGGAAGGTTTCCCCCAGGCCAGGGAAGTCAGATGTTCTTCCAAGAATTCTCCCATTGGCCACAACATGGAGAAGGCTTGAAAGGGAAGCCAGCTGCAGTGAACAGAGGAAAACCAACTGGGAGCTCACCACCTTCGTCCAGGTGAGAAGAGACAAGGTTTGAAGTGGGACCGGGGCCGTGGGGTTGGGGGGAAGCTTAGGACAGCTGCTCAGGGGCGATTGTGACATGAATCCTGAGTCCAGGCCTCAACTCCTTCACCAGGCAGGTCATTAGAGCCATAAATTACAAATTAATCTTAAACAACAACAAAAAAAAGCACATGGATTCTTCCTCTGCCCTGTGTGTGTGTGTATTTGATGACTCTGGGTTTCCTCTGCGAAAGTCAATGAAACAATTAAGTCTCTGCCCATTTTTCCTCATCCTGATCTCAAACAGCGTCAAAAAGGCTTGCACTACACTTTTCCCACCCGGGCTTGTTAATAATTCATGCACTTGCCTTCTTCTGTTCATTTGTCTTTGCTGTTAAAACCCGGCAGAAACAGGGAGGTTCTCTCTGGCTTTCCGAATGCCCCATCCTTGCAAACATTCAAATAGTCACGTCTTTAATACTCATGATTTGAGGCTCGCGACAGTCTCTTTATCTTCCATCAAAACCCCAACGAGGAATGAAAAATGATTTTTGCTAATTCTGCCAGCTTGCTTTCTGACGAATTCTGTTTCCCGTGGATTGTTTTGCCCAGGGTCACTATGGCTAAGCTAGAGAAGGGAATTCTGTTGTGACTCAGAGTGTCACCAGCAGAGTCAGCTTCACCCTGGAAGAGGGTTTCTCAACCTTGGCGCTATTGACATTTGGGGGCCAGAAAATTCTTCGTGGTAGGAACTATCCTGGGCATCTCAGGGTGATTAGCAGCATCCCTGGCCTCTACCCACCAGATGCAAGTAGAATTCCTGCTCACCAGACAACTAAAATATCTAAAAATATCTCCAGGAATCATCAAAAGCCTTCTGGGGCCAAAATCTCCCCAGCTGAAAACCACGACCCAAGACCTTGGTTGAGACATAAACTCTCCAGCCCTGTCACAGGGCTAATGAGCCAGAATGTGCATTTTAAAAAGCCCCCAGGCCATCCACAGGCACATTCAAGTGTGAGAAGTACTGGGCCAGAGGGCTGGTTCCCAAACTTTGACGCCATACATCGGAATCACCCAGAAATATCTAAGACAGTTTCAGTGTCTGGGCCACACCCCCGGAGATTCTGATCAAGTTGGTGTAGGCACAACCTGCACACTGAGAATTTTAAGATCTCCCCAGGTGATTCTGATGAAGAAAAGTTTAAAACCACCATTTCTCACATAGCTTAGCCCCAATTCTCACATTTTGCAGATGAGGAAACTGAGGCACAGAGGGGTCCAGGAACATCCCCATCTGGAAATCAGTAGAGACAAGATTCACACCATAAACTGCCATAATAAAGTATCCTTATTAGGGTTCTGCTAATCCTTTCCAGGACACCTGACAGTTGTGACCATCAACTGTGTATTTCTCTAATTTTCCTCTTCCTGGTTAGATGGTGAGGTCTCCGAGGGCAAGGATGCGTCTGGCCCACCTTGCCTGTGTCTCTCCAGTGCTTAGAACTCCATTGTGCAAATGGCAGACAGGCAACATCAGAGCAGGTGATCTGGTGGACAAAAAAAATAGACAACAGGATAAAGAACTGAACTTGCATCTGCCTGGTGCCAAAGTCCAATCCAATACACAGTACCGAGAAAGTCAGGAAAACATTACAGGGGCCCCATCCATGGTTCAGTGCAGACAGATGCTCCTCCTGTCAGCTCACTGGCTGGCCTTTCAGGCTTGGTGGCTGCCAGCTGAGGCTTTGGGGGCAGGAGGGTGAGGTCCAGGTCTAGGCAGCAGCCAGAGCATCAGCCTCTCCCAGAAGAGCCTCGACTGCACAGGCACAGTGAGCCCGGCGGTCCGCCTGCACGACCCCACCTTCGTGTGGTCAGGCCAAGTACATCTCTTTATAGATAAGGACGCCAACGTTCAGAGAAGCAGTGGTGAACTACTAGTTCATAAGTGACAGGGCAGCTAGAACTCAGAGGGATTCTCTGATCCCTGCCCTGCCGATAACCCAGAACAGAGAGGACTCTCTCCTGATGCCCTGGGCTCAGGGAAGCACTTTGCATCTCAGGCTCAGCTGTGTATCCAGCCTCCTTTCTCACTTTTCTCCTCTCTCCTTGGACTCCTTTTAACCCAGTAGAACTCTCCATCCACTCCAGCCACACCGACCTCTTTTCACTTCCTTGCATGTGCCATGTTCCCTCTTGCCTCTGCACATGTTGTTCCAGTGCTCTGTAAAACTTTCCCACGGCTCATCCTTCATCTCCTCCAGGAAGCCTTCCCAGACCACTCCTCACCAGGGAGGCGCCTGTCTCCCAGTCCCTCAGCACTCTCATTCTGACCAGCGCACTCACAACACCGTCCGACGGGAATTTCTTACTTGTCATCCCTAAGACAACGCGAGCTTTGGGAGGCCAATGGCATGTTCACATGCTTCACCTTGTATTCTAACGCCTGGCATGATCCCTGGCACAGAGTATGTGCTAAATAAACATTCAAGCAAGGAATGAACAAACCAAACGCTCTTCATAGCACCCAAGGGAAGAATTGGGCTTATATGCTCCCTTTCAGCCATATGTGAGACTGGAATTAGAATAAGAGGGTGGGGAGGGGAGGAAGGCGGGAGGGAGGGAAAGAGCTTGTTTTTGATATTTGGAAAGTCACGTTATTTGTCAAGTGATCATGAAAGAATCAGTTATCAGATTCCCGCCTCCTTAGGGATCCCACCCCTCACCAGACCTCCTAGATACAACCTGAGCACGATCAAAGGAAACAGGGACACTGTTCAACAGCAACCAAATCCTGACCAGGTGTGAGAAGCAGGGTCGCCCCAAGACAGGGAGTCAAGAGCCTGGATCGGCCAACACTAAAGACAGGCAGGGCATCTGGCCCCGTGAGGAGAGGGAATGCCCACCTGAGCCTGGCGTTTTGCCCAGGGATTAAAGGCTTCCTAGGACACGTGAATGCAAATATTTGCAGGATTAAAACTTAGCAAACCAGGATGCACAGTCTCCTGGGCCAACCCCGCAGGACACGACGGTGTGTGGCTGTGAATTTCTGCTGGCAGCGCAGCAACCTGGGAAAGGAGATGATCTGGGGGTCTCTGCCTCTCTCAACCCCCTAGTGTCACCTGAGGTTTTGGGGATACAGCTTGAGCATTTGGGGGAGAAATGGTCACAGTCCTCTGAAACCAGGGAGGACTGAAAGAAGACTGTTACCTAGAGGCTTTATAGGCAGCCTGACTCTGAGGGAAAGCAAAGAGGACCAAGCAAAGGGGACAGCGCGGGGGCCACCATGCTTATGGCACGTTCAGGGGTGGGGAGATCGATCCGTCACACACAGAACAGGGCCAGTGAGTCAGAGCATTGGGCCACACTGAAGAGGCTTTTGAAAAGTGATGATGATGATGATGACGATGCCGCCTCAAATATGCAGAGAGCCTTAGATTTAACATGATCTTCTTGTATTTGAGAAAATTCAAATGACATCCTTTGTCCAGAGTCTGCCAGGACAAGTGCTCGATAGCTGTCAGCCGCATCTCCTCCCATCTGATTCTCACCAAGCCCCGCGACAGACTGTCATTACCAGCATGCAGTAAAAGGAAAAACCAAAGGAAAAACAAAACCGAGTCTGTGTTAATAAGCGCACTCGGGAGTTGGCCAAGATGACACGCTGGTGTTAGGAGGCAGCTGCAGCATCCGGCTGCAGGTCCAGGGTCCTCCCCAGCTTAACACCCCCGCCTCGGGACTAGAACTCTTCACCAGGGGTATGAGGACCCAGGAACCATCAGGGGCTGAGCAGCCTGACACTGTGTTTCACAGAGATTCCTCTGGCAGCACGGCGGGGTGGGTTGGAGATGGGGAACGCCGGGAGAAAGGGCATTTTTAAATCTGGGGGTGTGAAGGTGCTAGAGAAAGGTGCTGACAGCAAGACACAAAAGGAAGTGGCAGGTTCAAGAGAGTTGGGTGGTAAATCACTGCACGCAGTGGCAAGATGCAGAGAGAGAGAGAGAAGACAGAAGGATTACAACAGCGCCCTGGGCGCAGGAGCCAGTCTCACGTGGCTGTTTTGATGGAGATGATGCTTAAGATTCCCACAGACGTGTAGACCTTCATGCCCTTCCCCTCCTCAGCCTCTTGCTCATCTTCCCTTCTTTAGGACAGTTTATTGAGACGAAATTCACAAAACATGTAAAATTAGCCATTTTCAAGGGGAAAATCCAGTGGCATTTAGCACATGGACGGTGTTACATAACCGCCGCTTCCGTCTAGCTGGGAAATGTTTGCACCCTTCCAAAGTAAAACCCCCTGCCCATTAAGCGGTCCCTCCCCACTTCCCGCTCCCTCCACCCCCGGCAACCACCAATCTGATTTCCGTCTCTAAAGATGTATCTCTTCTGCTTATTTCGTATCCGTGGAATCATATGTGGTCCTTGCAGCTGACTTCCTTCACTCAGCATCATGTTCTTGAGGTTCAACCATATCGCAGCATTATAGGCCCTTCATCCCTTTTTATGGCTAAATTCTCTCCCCATATGGACAAGGCATAGTCCTTTTACCCATTCTCCCATCGATGGGCATTTGGGTCGTTTCTACCTCTCAGCTGGCGCGAGCAGCGCTGTGATGAGTATGTGTGCGTGTGTACTTACTTGAGTCTCTGTTTTCAACCCTTCTTGCTCTAGACCCAGGCATGGAATTGCCGGGCCACGTGGTCACTCCACAGTTAAGTCGTTGAGAAACCCTCACCTGTTTTCCACGGCGACTGCACCACTCTGCACTCCCGCCTGCAATGCACGAGGGTTCCAATTTCTCCAGCGCTGCTTCTTCAACAACGTCCCTCTCCTTCCCGCCCAACCCTGGCAGATGTTCGTTGAGGTGCCCTTGGACTTGGCACAGGCACTTTATTTACTTCCAACTAGTAGCCCGCTTTGCAAATCAACGTTTCCTCCCAGCCTGCACTCACCATGACCAGCCAAGGCCTCAGCCCCCACCACTTTTTATAGTATCCCCTTTGGTCCCAATAAACCAGTTAAACCCAATCTCTCTGCACCCTCGCTCCTGAGCCCTGCTCACCAGGATGAGCTGTCACAGCTCGGGACCATTCTCTTAGATCGCCTGGACTCCCAGGGTGGGGACAGCAAGTAAACTCCATCTTATAAATTCGCTCTATCAGCTTGGCTGTGTTGAGAAGGATTCTGAGACTGCATCTGTGCTGCAGAATGTGCTAGAATTACTATGGGTTGTGGGATTGGGAAGACGGCACACATGCCATGCCTCTCACCAGCTGTCTGCACTTGTCCGTTCTGTTTCTATCAGCCCCTGCCTGGGCACACACGCTCACCCCTCGCTTCCTGCCTCCGGGGTCCTCTCTGCCTATGAGGCCACAGCTCAGTACAATTTTCCCCCATGACTCTTCTTACATGTTACCGTTTCCCAGAACATTCTTAGACAGTGGAACTCCTCAACACTGGCCATAACGTGTCCCTTTAGAGCACTGCTTATGACAAGTAATCGCACAAGCTCTTCCATGCAGAGGAACAAAATTAAGGGCAAGGGCAGAGGTGAGCTCTCACATCCAATATTTTGTCTCCAAATATGGTGACTGTACCCTGACATTATGAGCGGGAAGAGGGGGACTTCTTGGGTGGAACAGATCTGGGGGGAGTGTTGCTTTCTCTCCACATTTCCTGGTACCTCCCAGCACTGCAGCCACAGCTGGTGCACTGGCACAAGAGGTCGAGTCGCTAGATCTGACTGCATCCTGATTTTGTCCTGACGTGGGACTGTCAAGCCTTCGCATTTCAAAGGCAGTGATTGTTTTGAATGCCAACAATAAACTCTTGCTCTTTGACTCGCTCTGTGAGCCCCACGGGGTTTTAGATTTTTTTTTTCAATTTTTTTGGGTTTAGATCTTTGTAAAGCCAGCACTGCACAAAGCAGAAGTGTACGAGTGAATTCCCCTGATCAGGGCTCAGCGCACGGCCAACGACGAGCCTTAGAGGGGCTGATTTGACAGTATCTGTGTGGAACCCAGCAGTGTGAGGCCAAGTTCACACTGTAGCCATCGGGGCTTTGCATTTCCGTCTGGAGCTTGCCGGGAAGCAGAGTAGAGCTGGAAAGGCAGGTGCCTGAAAATGCGAGCTCTTCTCCTCACCTCCCTGCCCTGTGTCAGCATCTGGCATCTCGCCCCCCCCCCCCCGATGCTGCCACAGAGCTTCCCCCACCTCCACCCTGCAGCCAGCAGCCTCTTCCCCAAAGGGGTACTGACCACTTCACCACCAGCCTTAAAATCATTCAGATCTCTAGTCTCTCCGGCAGGGATTTAACCTGGGTCCAGGCACCCCCAGGCGCTCAGTTCTCTAGCCAGAGGCCAGCAAACACTTCGCAGACCGCCCATCTCGCAGTCTCTGTCAGGGCTACTCCACTCTGCCCTGAGGCAAGAAAGCAGCCATAGGCGACGTGTAAACACATGGCTGTGGCTGTGTTCCAATAAAACTTTATTTAAAAAACATGCCACTGGCCAGATTTGACCACCAGGCTGCTCTAAACCCCCGAGATCTATATGCAAAATGATGTGCCATCATGCCTTTCTAGGGCAGCAGACTGGTAGCTCTCAGCAGATAGTCAAAGAGTGCGATGACACCCAAATGCTGATGCTCTGGGATGGCGTCACCCAGCCTCCTGACCCTTCAGAGGCTGCACCGGGTACCTTTCGGTTTTAGTGCACAACAGGCTGTGTTCCCATCTCTGTCTCTGCACATGTTCAGCCCGACTGCCTCTTACTGTCCAGTGCTTCATTCAATAAATACCTGAGTACCCACTGCCCTCCGCTAGTCACTGGTATGGTTTTTGCCCTCATGGAATTTACTGCCTAAAGGGGTAAGAGAGGTATAAGGCTACTGATGAGGTAGAGGAATTGCACATCTTGTAACAGTTGTGCTGAGTTGTTACAATTGCGACATTGTGATACAATTGTGCTCAGCACGGGAAAAGGAAAGATTGCTACGAGTCAGGTGGCCAGTCTTCTTATGGGGGTTCCTAGGAAGCAGAACACTGAATGCTAAAACCAGGCAGTCCCGGTTAAACAGGCTGAGTGTACGGGGTGATACTGTGTGAGCGTGTACCAGGGGATCCTAATTTAGCATAGAGGCTCAGGGAAGCCTCTCGAAGCACGTGGCATTCCTCTTCACCACCGTTTACATAACCCTAGGATACTCTCGCCATATTTTTCGTTATTGGTCGAGAGATCACACCCATATTGTGAATCCTGCTGCAATAAACACTTTGGGGCATGCATCGTTTTATGTTTGTAATTGTAGCAAGAAAGGGTTGCTCGTTCTTTTGTTAGTTTTTAATGCAAATACATAAGTTATGCAGTACTATCAATATTAGTCTCTAATAAGACAGAAACAGCTCCTGGTAAAGTACAGAGAGAAGAAATAATAGATATTTAGCAAGGAGTCACGACCAATCCTATCGGTAATGCCTATTCATTTTAGATGAGGACAGCATACCCATCTGAGCGAGAATCAAACATTCTAGGATATTAGCACAGAGGAGTCCTGCAGTAACTGCATCTGCCCAGCCACAAATTGAATACAATGAGCTGGCAAGTTATTATTTTATCTACTGGGTTGAACCATGTGGAATCGACATTTTTGCAGCACAAATACAATTGAGCATTAGCCAGTTCAACCTACACATGCCCAGTCTGCTAAGTTTGCAAACTTACCTTGGATACACCTATCATGAATTCACTTTACTGAAAGAAGGTCCACGTATTGGGGTCATGCGTCTGAGTCCCAGTCTGGGATCTACTACTTATGAGATAGCGTGTGGGCCAACTATGCATCTCTCTCAGCCTCAGTTTCCTCACCAGTCAAACATGCATGACAGCATCTATGTCATTGGGCTGCCCAGAGGATGGCAGAGAACTTGCTGGCAAAGTACCCATCCACTGTGGTGTATCTGGGAAGGCATGTGATCAAAGGGATCTCACTTGGTGGGCTCCTACTGAGAACCTTGGTCAAGGGATCACACACTTGGGGTAATCTAGCGCATCCCTTACTCCCCCCCATCACCCTGTCCTGGAACACAGTGAGCCCCACATGGCCTAAGCCAGCCTCCTTCTCTCCTTCAGGTGAGGGAGCCTGAGACCCTGAGAGCTGAAGCGGTGTTTAAGTTCATTCAGGCTGCCGTAACAAAATACCTCAGACCAAATGGCGCATCAACAACAGAAAGTTGTTCCTCACAATTCTAGAGGCTGAGAAGGCCAAGATCAAGGTGCCAGCAGCTTTGGTGTCTGATGTGCACCTGCCATCTTTTTGCATCCTCACATGGTGGAAGGGGTGAATGAGCTCCCTTAGGCCATTTTTATGAGAGTATTAATCCTGTTCACGAGAGCTTTGCCCATATGACCTCATCACCTCCCCAGAAGCCCTACCTCCTGACACCATCACTTTGGGGGTTAGGATTCCAACATATGAATGGGACAGGGGGTCATTCAGGGTATAGCAAGTGGCTTCGCCAATGTCAAACTAATGACTGCCTCTGCTTGAAGCCATACTGTGCCTTTATGTTGACATATGGTCCCCATACAGCACAGGCACTGAAGCCAAGCCTAAGATTTGGGTTTCTAGTCATGTGATTAAGTCGATATAAATTTACCAGTGGAGGGAGGAGGATGGCTCCTGTACAGTGAGAGAAGTCACCACTATCGGACCTAACAAAGCCAATGAAACAGCTCTGAGGTCCACATACTCAGTGTTCATCTTTAAAATGAAGCTTTGGCTGACAGCACAAAAGTCATTAAAAGACCCTCTCGAAGACTGTCAGGGCATGTGCAAAGACGTTCCACTGAGTTGTATTAAAAATGGATGTTGAAAGTTAAAATGCTTTTTCCCAGCATCACCAGTTACTTCTAAATGGGTAAATTCTTCTTCCCTGACATAGTAGATGGGTTTCTGCAGCCTCAGCCTTTTGGGAAAATAAGCACCCCCGGAAGCCCCCGTGCAGATTTTATTGTGAATCAGGTGTAAAAATCAGGTGGCGCTCTCCTTACCGCCTCCTGAAAACCTGCTGATTTATGGAAGCTGGGAGAGATTGCATTGCAAGGTTGAAATAGGTGGCACGAAACTCCCTCACCCTTTCTTCTGTTCCCCATAACACTCCGCAGAACTCAGAGAATGGTCCCAGCACTATAAATGGCAAAATAAATAGCTCTGAGCGGGTGTTTGAGAAAATCTAGCCACTTCCTCAACTGTGAAGATAATGGAGGAGCTGAGAATAGGAAAGAAAGAAAGAATAAATAATAATAAAAGTTAGCCTCAGCCTCCCCTTTTTGTGTTAAGTTATGTGGTCTTGGACAAGAAGTCATACTAGGACTGGTGCAAGGCTGCCAGAAGCTTGCTAATACTCATTATTTATTTCTTTCTTAGCAAATGTCACTCTGCTAACAAACCATTTTCCCAGCCTTCCTTGGAGCTAGGTATAGCCATGTGAGACAATGAGCTATAAGCAAAAGTATGATAGCAAACTTCCAAAAGTGACCTCTAAGAAGAAGTGGTATGCCCTTTCACTTCTATTTTCTTGTGACCTGGAATGCATACATAATGGCTGGAGCTTGAGCAGCCATATTGGACCATGAGACAACATGTTGAAAATAGCAGAGCAAGTTAGAGCCTGTAGCCCTAAGAATTTCAGGAAGCTGCTATATCAGCCTTAGGTTGCCTACCTCTGATTATATTTTGCATGTGTGAGAATAAAACCTATGTGTTTAAACCACTGTAGGAGAGTTTTATTAAATGAAGCCAAACAATAGTAATGATACAAGCACTAAATTCATAGGTTTGCTGTGGGCTTTACAAAGCTAATGTGAGTGTAAAGTGCCTGG
>CAUYRT010054647.1:0-14889 GCA_963574885.1 Lepilemur ruficaudatus | reverse complement strand
AAGGAAAGCTAGGGATAAGTTTATTTGCATATTCTAAGCTCCTTATGTTTAAAGGACACAGTATTATTTGTCCTGTCGTGTGGTTGAGTTTTTGTGTACAGTCATGGGATAATAATAAAGGAAATAAAAGAATATGGAATGAAGTAAATATGTCTTAAATAATGCTATTTTTCTTTTAGACGCAGTAAAGGAAAGAAACATACCATTCTTGAAAATAAATGTAAATTATGAACAAGATATACTCTGGTCTCACTTACACCTTGGCGTAATCTCTTTTGCAAAATTCTTTCCAGAATCTTTCTGGATATATAAGTAGGACAGAATGAACATGTTGTTTAAAACTATAGTGTTTACAAATCTCAGTTCATAAATGTGCTAGAACAATAATATAACTGATATTTTTCTATAACTAGGCACAATGCTTCCAGTTCCTATTTTCCCTGGTGGTGAAAACATATTTCTAGTCAACTAACATCTTTTATTGTTTCTTCAGGGTTATGTCTCATATCCAGTGGTCATGGGCAAGGGGTACTGGCAAGGGTGCCCCACTTAGTTCTCTGTCACCTGTCCTTGCTGGAAATTTCTGAGACATCAATTGACCCATCCAGCTCTTGATCATTGGTACATGTAGGTCACCGTGATATCATTATTTTCTAACTCTAAGGACTTCCCATGCTACTTATGGGGACACGGACATCACTCTGCGCGTCCTTCTCACCACATGAGACAAAGAGCAGTGTCAGGCATTATTTTAGGCATCTACCACATCAATGCTCCCCTCAGGGGGTTGGAAAACATTTTGGTTTTTCAAGGTCACGCTGGGGAACAGAAAATCTGTATAAATGTCTTGGGCCCATCCTCATTTCTGCTCAGAGGTCCTCTTGCTTTGCAGTTACTAGCTCAAGAAAGAGGAAAAAACAGAGAAGGGCGCCCTCTACCTGCTAGTACTCCAAACATGTGTAACATTCTGATTTCTCTACTGAATCCCCTTTCAGAGAGGGAGCCTCTTTCTTGGAGTCTCACGATATCTATTATACTTACTTTTTGTTTCCCTTCTAACTCTTTTCTTTGTCAACACAGGAAACATTTATCAAGTGTGTGGGGGTCCAGAATTTTTCTCTTTATTCTCATATATTATTTCACTTCTGGATATTGTCCACACACAAGCAGTCCTTTTTGTTTCTTCTTGTGTGTGAATGGACTTCTGAAATTAAAAAGCAGTAAAAAAAGACTTTATTTCACCCCTCCTATAATGTTATATATATATATACTGAGACAAAAGTCAGCCTAGCTAATTCCTAACTAGAAGGAACAGACAGGGGTTCAAATGATTTTAGAAAACTGCCACTATAACAAAACACATTGCTTAAAATTTTTGAAATACCGTACTAACTCATAAAACAGGCAGGTAGTTTGAATGGGCACACTTATCTGACGATTGATTGGTATGTGTGTGCAGAAGGGAAAGGAATGATGTAAAAGTTGGGACTAACTGTGGAGGACAACAATGAGTTGTACATTCTTCCTGAAGACTGCAATCCTGAAATACTTAAAGTGTTAATTCCTCCCTTTCTTCTATGTATCCACACACTTCTCTTTAGTGTCTAGATAATAAATAGATATCATGCTCTTCCACTTACCAGGCAGACCCCCATGAACAGGGCTTCCTAGGTCATAAACCCATTATGATCTGAAATCTCATTAGTAATGAGGATCTGCAGGGAATGAAGACAAGAAAAAACTACAGGTGGTGATTATGCTACCTCTGGTTGTTATGCATGTGTGGGAAGTTAGCCCCGTAGTTCAGATGTCAAACTCCATAGGATGCTGAGCTAAACTTGTTTTGAAACTCCTTCAAACCTGGAATTCAGAAATCCAACAAGGAATGGCAGAATTCATCAGCAATTTTATTTTCTTTATCTTTTATTATTAAACTATACTTATAAAGTATCACCAGCCTAATTATGATTATGTTATAGTCTAAAGTTAAATATGAGTTTCTTTTAAAAATTTTGTTGACTTTTATCCTTAAAGTGAGTCCATAACTTTATATGGACTATTAACAATTGGATTGTTAATATTATTATCTATTAACAATTTACAGTAACTATTAACAATTGGATATTCATTAGTAAGTATCCTTCAAGAATACAGTCTGATCTACTATAATGATTTTTACAAGACTCTTTATTCAATTATGTATGCATTTTTAATTCATTTATCCAATAATTTATTTGAAAACAATTATTTCTTATTTATTTATGCCAACACTGATCAGAGCATGAGGAATACAGCAGTGAACAAGACACAGAGAGTCCTTGCTTTATGAAGCTCACATTCTAACGGGGAAAGGAGAGCCCAGTGGCTGTAGATGAATGTCCCTGAAGGGTCCCAAGTAAAATTTGATACCTGTGATGAGAAAATCTTTGGGCCCTTGGCCCTTTTTTCATCTCCCTGCCTGGAGGGTGAACATGGATTTGGAGGATGCAGTGATCACCTTGAAACCATGAGGCAATAAATACGAGGACAAAGACCTATTCTTTTAAGCATAACCAGAGTGAAAAATTCCTGAATTCTTGATGGCAAAACTGAGCTGCCATATAAGCCTGACTAGCTATTTCTAAACTACTTGGTACATGGGCAAGTGAATCCCTTCCTATTTCAGCTATATTAATTGAATTTTATGTTATTTTCAGTTGAATTTTTGCCTAAACAATAGAGACAGTAAAGACTTCTGAGGCGATAATATTTAAGCTAAAATCTGATGACATAAAGACAGCCTTGAACAATTTAGTGTTGTAAGCTAACATCTAGTGCAAAGGCCCCCAAATAAGAATAGGGCTGGCATTTTTAGGGCTGAAGTAAGGAGGGAAGAATCTCCTCACTCCCTGTGGTATATACATGGGAGGGCAGAAATATAATTTCCATTCTTCAATCTATAGTACTCCTTTGACAGTTGAAAGGCATATTATTTTCCAATACATTGAGACTGTAGGTATAAACTAGGACTGCCTTGGACAAACTGGAAAAGTCTATTATAGAGTGTAGTGTTTGCCTAAGATTTTGTGTGTGTGTGAAATAATGATTTACATAATATATTCCTAACTACTTTTTTTAAATCGATTTTTTGTTTCAGCATATTATGGGGGTACAAATGTTTAGGTTACATATATTGCCTTTGTCCCACCGGAGTCAGAGCTTCAAGAGTGTCCAACTACATTTATATTCTCAATATATTTAATTTTTAGTTTGTTCTAGGCCCTCCTTTGAAATTTCTTATTCATTGTAGTGTGAAACCTTCATTAAAATTTCTATCTTAAATGTCATGACAGAATCATAACCCATTGAACAAAAGAATTTCCAGGATGGCCAAAATATATTTTGTCATTAACATTGAGATGCTTCCTCTGTCCTTAACCACAGACACAAAGAAAAGATTAATATAGGAGGCACTATTTCAGAGTAATTCTCCCCTATCTGGTTTAAAAGAAATGACATTGTTTACCTTAGACTGCCAACCCTGCAATCAGATCCATGTAGCCCTAGGGAGCCTGGTGATCTACTCAAAGAAGGTTAATTTGCTCAAAAACTGTTATCACTGAGTTCTGAGTCAAAAGTGGTAGCGAATTTATGAGTTCTCTTCTCCATGCCATGCCACCGATTTTGTTTGTTGCATTACAGTGTGACTGCAAATTCCAACTCCATTCTATGAAGTTAACTGAGATGTATTTGATTTAATATCTGTCCAAAAATGGGATTAATGCGGTGTTTGCCACCGTCAACAATTTATTGCTTTGTAAATATTTGCTTGTGTAAATATAAATAAATAAAAACACATACATTTTTAAAGTATAAACAATGGGATCAAACCGTTACTATAATTTTCTAAGATTATTATGCAAATCATACTATATATTATATGTAGCCCTATATCAGTTCATATAGATCTATCACAACATTTTTAACCAATAAATTTCATACATATTTTGCCTAACTATGGTTTTCTCACTGAACTACTAAAAGTTTCCACATTCTTTTTTTCTATCAAAAGTCATTATGTGATAAACATCTATATTATTATTGATATCTAGATATTTAAACATCTAGAAATACATACACACATATATAAACAGAAACATATGCATACATAAATGCATACATTAAAAAATACACAGGTACACATACATTCAATTTACCTAAGTTTTATTAAT
This sequence comes from Lepilemur ruficaudatus, assembly GCA_963574885.1. Classification (NCBI taxonomy): domain Eukaryota; kingdom Metazoa; phylum Chordata; class Mammalia; order Primates; family Lepilemuridae; genus Lepilemur; species Lepilemur ruficaudatus. The sequence goes on along the minus strand of CAUYRT010054647.1, from coordinate 10,678 downwards.
AATAGGTGAGGCCAGAAGTTCTGCGTACTTTACATTTTAACAAATACTAGTGTTATTTTCTGATGTTTATTCAAAAGAAAAATATTAATTTGAAACTCACATTGTACTTTACGCCTTATTCCAGGTTCATTGATATGAAAGCGTGTATATCCTTTATTCGTATTTAGAAATCATCTAAATGCCCATCAGTAAAGAGTATGACTAAGTATACTGTTAGTATCTGCACACAATTAAATGATCTACAGCTGTGAAAATGAGTGAGAAAGATTCTCATACACCAATATGGAGTTATCTCCAGGATACAGAGCAATGGCAAATCAATAATCATGGTAGGCTACCTTGTGTGTAAGAAAGCATATGTGTGTGTGTGTATGCACACATAAACATACATATATTTGTATATTAAATATTTCCTTAAACTGGAAAAAGTAACAATAAAGGCAGAAACCAAAATCTAATATAATGTTTACTATAATAAGAAGACAGGTAAAAAGGTACAGGTAAAAAGGAAAGGAAACTAGAATTCTCTGAAAATATTTTATTACATAATTTTGTTCCAAAACATAAATTTATCAACTATGCAAAAATAAAATGAAACCAGAAAAATTAAAAAGTAAATGTAAAAATTCAACTAAAATTTAATAATTTTTTTCTTCTATATACTGTACATAATTGGATAATCACATCAATGATATAATCACCCAGAAGAAAATAATTATTGTAAGACTTATCATAAGTGAAACACAATATTTTGTCTCAACATTTATACTGGTTTACATAGTAAAAAGCAAATGAACTGCAGCAAAACATAAATTTATTCAGTACTTTGATTTAGTTGAACATTAAAAAATGATTTTATATAAGTTATTTAAAAATTCAAATGAGTAATTATATTAATAGTAATGTGCTTGACATGAAAACTTTTGATGTAAAAAGAAAGAATAGAAATATAAAATCACCAAATGCATTAAGTAAAAATCAAGTAATATTGCATATGAAGTGGAAATATCAATGTGAATTTAATTTTTTTGTTCTTTTCAAGAATACATACATCCTTTTAATAAATAAGACTAGAAACCAATAAAATTGAAAATAGGAAAACAAAAGAGAAAATCAATAAAATTGAAAACTGTATATATAAAACTATTTTTATATTGATAAAACTATAGCCAAATTTACCAAGAAAAAGAGAGTGAAGACACAATCAATTTTAATAAATAATGGGAGAATGTCGCTATAGATTCAACACATAAAAGAAGAATAAGGCATTATTATGGACATCTTTTGCCAATAAGTGTAAACATTGATACAAATGGATAAATTCCTTATATATAAACTACCATAATGGAGTTCAAAACAAAGAAATAATCTGCTTGTTTTTATTTTTACTAAGTTTCATTTATTTCTTCTCTGAGACTCTTTTTAATTTAGATTCCAGTTGTTGTTTGAATACGATATGCCAAGGCATAGATTTTTTTGTATTCATATTGCTTGGTATTCATATACTCTGAGCTTCCTAGAACTGTGGTGTGGAGTTTGACATTAATTTGGAAAATTCTCAGTCATTATTACTTTAAATATTTCTTCTGCTACATTCCTTTTTCTTTTCCTGCTGTACTAATTATATGCATGTTACACCTTGTGAATTATCCTACAGACATAGATATTATGTTCTATCTTTTTTACCCTTTTTTCTCTTTGATTTTCAGTTTGAGAAGTTCCTATTGATCTGTCTTCAAGCTCACCAATTCTGTTCTTAGCCATGTACAGTCTCGTGATGGGTCTGCCAAGGGCATTCTTCATTCCTGTTATAATTTTTTTCCAGCATTTCCTTTTGATTAGTCTTAGAATTTTTTTCTCTATGTTTAAATTACCCATTTCTTCTTACACATTGCCTACCTTTTCCATTAGTGCACTTACTTAATTTTGGTTATTTTAAATTATTTGCTGTATATCTCAAGAGTATTTATCTTTTGATTAAGCTTCACTGTGTGCCCCAGTTGTGACCCTTATGAGTACTGTTTAGCATTTTTTTTAACATGTCTAGAGAGGACTGAAATTTGGTACTTGTTCTTTGCCTTTTAGCTATGATAACTTATGGTAAAGTTTTTCCCTTTCAGAGTACACCATTGCTATGGAGGGTGTTCTGGGCGTATTTCAAAATTTTTGCTTTCTCCTACTCCCTAGCATAAATATTGGGGGATATTTCTTGGCTTTTCACCATCAGAACCTGATAGGATTCCTGGAGGTAAAACTCACAAATGGCCAGAGAACCTCCTGAAGATTGTGGCCCCCAGTAGTTTCTCACTTTCACACTAGTCCACACCAAGCTTCTAGCAATTCTTTAAAATTACCACTGAAACATTCTCACCAGTTTACAACTCTAGTGACTTCTGTTCCAGGTAGGTTGGATCTTAGCCATGATTCTCTTTATTAATTTTTTTATTTTTTTTCAGATTATAGGGTAGTTATTTTCCCAGCAATCTCATGATAGATTTAACCTTTTATGGTTGCAAGAAAAGTCAAAGATGTTCAGTTTGTTCATTCTCTTAGTCTCTTTTGTGTTACTATAGCGGAATACCTGAGACTGGGTAATTTATAATGAAAATAGAAAGTTTATTTGGCTCAAGGGATGTCTGTAAAAGTTCAAGATTGGACATGTGGTGAGGGCCTCAGGCTGCTTCTACTCATGGCAGAAGGTGAAAGAGAGCCAGCACGTGCACAGATCACATGGCAAAAGGGAAAGCAGGGGGCGTGGGGAGCCAGGCTCTTTTAACAGCCAGCTTTTGCAGAAACTAATAGAGTGAGAACTCATACCTGAGGAAGGGCATTAATATATTCATGAGGGATCTGCCCCCATGACCCAAACACCTCCCATTAGGGCCTACCTCCAACATTGGGGATCAATTTTCAACATGAGGTTTGGAGGGAAGAAATATTCAACACATAGAATAAAATTCACCTATTTTTCTGTTGTGAGAATAGAGCTAATGACCTAAGCTCTTTACATGTCACTACATGTCATAGCAGAAACTTGGCATCCTGCATAGTTTTTTTTTAATCCATTAAAGGGCAAGAGATTATAATTAAAATCATTCAACTACAAAGAGCAACAAAAAAAAAAAAAAAAAGAAAGAAAGAAAAGGAAAAAAAAAAAAACTTCTAGGCACAGAGAGCTCCACTATTAGATTATACCAAACATTTAAGGTAAATAATACAAAATTTACATGAACTCTTCCATAAAAGTAAAGAGCAGGGAACATTTCCTACCTTAGATTGTGAGGTCAACCTCACAATGCTACCCAAAGCAGAAATATAAAATATTATGAGGAAAAAATTTTCAGACCAATATTCCTCATGAACTTAAATGTACAAATAATTAGCAAACCATTAGACATTTAAATTCAGTAGTATATAAAATAAATAATTCTTCATCAATAAGTCACGTTTATCCAAGGAATGAAAGGCTGGTTCAGCATTTAACAACCAATCACTCCACTGTATTAATAGTCTAAATCAGGAAAATCATGACCTTTTCAATGCAGGAAACATATTTGCAAAAAGTCAATATCCATGCATGACAAAAATCCTCAGAAACTTTTTAATTAAATGAACCTTATCAAGCTTCTAATGATCATGTACATAATAATTGCAGTTAATATCAATATTAATGGTAAAAGAATAAATACTTTCTAAGATAAGTAATAAAACCATATGTGTCTGTCACACTCTCAACATCATACTGGAAATCCTAGGCAGTACAAAAAGATAGGAAATATAAAATAAAGGTGTGCAGATTAGAAAATCAAAATAAAATTCTCTCTATTTGAAAAAAACTACAATTGTCTAAAAATGCCCAATAATTTTCAAAAAGCTACTGAAGTTAATAGCAAAATTTCAGTTCACGACACCCATGGACAAAAAGTTAATGTTATTTTTATATACTGTCGTGAACAAAGCAAAATGATGAAAATAAGCCAAAAATGTTAACAAACACTTTACAAAAAAATACTCATGAATGGCAAATTAGCACATAAAGAGATGGTTAATATCAATATTCATCATGGTAATAAAATTAAAACTGCAATGAAACACCACTAGCAGCTATTAGAGACACAGAAAAAAGGAAGGGAGGAAGGAAGGAAGGACTCGAAATGCCAAAAATAATGAGGATGTGGAGCAACTCTGACTTTCATACATCAAAGGCCTAACAGTACATCCACTCTGGCAAGTAATTTGGCAGTTTCTCATGAAGTTAAAGACACGAGTACCATAACATCTTGCAATCCCACTCCTAAATATTTACCCAATACAAATGAAAACTTAGTCCCACATAAAAATCTACATACAAATAGTTTTAGTGGCTAAAAAGTGGATGCAACTGCCAAGCTGCCACTTTTTGAGGTGGTCATTTAGAACAATGAGCCAGACTAAAATTGTAACAACTGTGCCTTCTTCTCTTACTGTAATAGTATTACCAACAGAACAAAAAGAGAGAGATGCCCAGTGTTCCTTTTATTCCTATGGAAAAGCACTGGATGAGAGTCAGATGACATGCAGGACAGCCTGTGGGGGTGGGGTCTGGAGATTGCCTCACTGCTGAGAAACCCTGGACAAAAAGCTTTTGCATTTGTATGGTGCTGGGGTCCTCAGAGGAGGGTGGTGTGGGAAGAGCTAGAAGTGAAAAATTATTGAATCAAAGTGGGAAAAAGTGCCTCAGCCAAGGTCTCCTGCTAAGAAGTCCTTCGTGGAAACAACTGAGAAATGCCTCAGCCAAAGTCCTGGTAAGAAAGCCTCCTAACTGAGATGTCTGGGTAGGAATGTAGTTATCCATAAAAGTGTGGCTGAATCTGCAGCAGGGGTTGGGGTTGGGGTTGGGTAGGGGTGATGCTGGATCTTTGACTACAATTCCCTCAGAAAACTGTAAAGCATCAAGTGTGCTGTGGAGACGGAAGCTTCTCCGCCTGAGGCCTGTCAAGTGAAGTTTTATAATTGCTTATGGTCATGCCTGGAAGATTGCACATAGGACTTGGCCTGAACAACCCAGATATTCTTCAGTCAGTGAATATATCACTCATCTTACACATCCATACAAAACAATACAGAAGAATCTCAAATGTAAATTTTTCAAAGTGGAAGAAGCCTAACTCAATTGGCTACATTCTGTATGATTCAATTTATGTGACATTCTGAATAAGGTAAAACCATAAAAGAAAAAAAAAACAAAAAACAGATTAGTAGTTGCCAAGATCTGTTGTAGGGGAAGATGTAGACCTACAACAGAATATGTGGTATATTTTTGCAGTGATAAAACTATTCTATATTTTTATGTTGGTGCTTACATGACTGCGTATGTTTGTCAAAACTCATGAAACTGTATTTTTGAATGAATTTCACTTGAACATTATAAGTTGATAATCCTAACTCAAAGAAAAATAGGAACTCCATCTTGTGCTCATTTTGCAAAAATGTGGACTGGAGGGAGAGTCAGGCAAGGGTCTAGACATCAAGGAAATTAAATAAAAAAGGAGGGATAGTATTTTGCTATTTATTTGGTCCAAGTTTTTAGACTAAAATGATTGGAAGATTAAACATGTTAGGATATTTACACAAACAATAGCCTACAGGTTTTAGTAATGACTAAAATTCTCTGTTATGTACTTAAGGGAGTGATGACAATTATCTACATAAAAAGTAGGAAGGGTTATTAAGCTTCCCTTGGAAGGCAGTTTGAAACATTCCAATGATTTTTACCACTTATATAATAGAAAATTAAATTAAATTAAAATACATGCCTCCTAGCTTTAGGTGCTGAAAAATTGAAGAAAGAATGACAGCCTAACAGTGAGGAGCACACATGCTTCTCAGACTGTTATGTGCATGGAAACAAATGATGTTTCCTTAGAGAAATGCTGATTCCAAGTCTAAATCTGATAATATGCAAGATTAGTCGTGGATAATTGGTTAAAGAGAACGCTAGAAAACTCTCAAAGATAATGGATTCAATTAAATTGTAAAGAAATCAATATGAAAGGTTTAGGAAAGACTGGGCAAAATAAACATTAAAAATGCAATTGGTTGAAACATATCAAACAAATAAAACTTATGATTTCATCATAACAGAAGTGAAACAGAAAAAGAAAATATCATTGGGCACTGCTGCAAATAACTAGAGTATCAACTCCTTACCCTGAAACTTGGCAAAGAAATATCAATAAACATTTACTCTATTTTTCTTCACAAAATATTGCAGGGGGGGAAAAAAAAGCACTAGTTAACAAGCAAAAGGTGTTTATAGAATTCCAGGTAAGAAATGTGGAAGGAGTGATAGAATGAAAAAAATTACCATTTTGCAAACACTGTGAAAGAATTAGCCAAGGAATCATTATCAATGAATGAAGCCATTAGATAAAAAACTAATGGATGTTTCTATTACCCATTGCTGAATAATATCCTATCACTCAACTTGGAAGCTTAAATCAGTAACCATATTATTGCTCATGACTGTGTAGACAAGATCTATGCAGGAATCTGCAGAGACTTCTGTTACACATATTGTCAACTGTGCTCAGCTGGCTCTTGGGCCACATTTAGATGACGGCTGGTCTAGAAAGTTCAACATGGCCTCAGTCACATGTCTGGGGCATCAGTGCTGCTTTTGCCTGCGTTGTCTAGGTTCTCCCCTGTATGTCTTCTCTCTCAAAGGTCAAATTTCATATGTTTTCTTCCATATTTTATACGTTATATATATCCAATACATCTAGAAAAGATTTTTGTGTAAGTTCTGGGTGTATATATAGTTTTGTATAAGTTCTGGGGTGTATGTACTGTTATCATAGCACTGCTACTATTAGTACTTAAATAAATCATCTTTTACCCCAGACCTGTATTGCCACTAGTAATTGACGTTAAATTTCTAATATACCTGAATCTGTTTTTCTCTAGACTAGCTACACAATGCTGTTTTTATTATACAAGATTTAAAATAAGTTTTAAAATCGGATGGGATGTTTCCCCTTATTCCACTTTGTTCTTTTTTCTTTTAAACAGGTAAGATTATTTGACAATTTTCATACATGGAAGTTTTAATCTGAGCTTTAGAATTTTTTCATCTTCTATTTTATTTTTCTAAATGACAAGCCAGGATTTTCAATTGAGAATATTTATTCCTTGTGACTTTCAAATTGGGGAGATTATTTTAAACTATTGTTTGTCTATATTTGTTATGCTCTGTTTTACAGAATCCAGGCATGCTTTTGAACTTCAAGTTCAACTGCTCTAAACATTGACTGTTTATCATGATTAACTGTTTTCAAGATCATATAAAGGATCTCCTATATGTAACACAGTCTCTCATTACAGTTAGACAGCCATCAACATACTTTTTTTTTTTTTTTTTTGAGACAGAGTCTCACTCTGTTGCCCAGGCTACAATGCCATGGCATCAGTCTGGCTCACAGCAACCTCAAACTCCTGGGCTCAAGTGATCCTTCTGCCTCAGCCTCCCAAGTAGCTGGGAATACAGGCATGTGTCACCATGCCCGGCTAACTTTTCCTATATATTTTTAGTTGACCAATTAATTTCTTTCTATTTTTAGTAGAGACGGGGTCTCGCTCTCGCTCAGGCTGGTTTCAAACTCCTGACATTGCACAATCCTCCCACCTTGGCCTCCCAGAGTGCTAGGATTACAGGCGTGAGCCACCTCTCCCGGCATTGTACTTTTAAATTTTATGAATATTCAACTTTATTTTTGGATGCTTTGTTGTGTGATTTTAATGTCTTTGGATTGTTCCCTCATTTCTTCCATGGGTAAAAATTTTATATGCTTTGTTGCCAGTATTTAAAATCAGACTATACAAAATATAAAACTTCAATTTATAAAATATTTATTTAACACTTTTCCATACAACTGGTCATTTATGTTGTGCTAATGTTAATGTTTCATCAAAATTTTCAAACTTTTGCCAAATTTATACTATAATAATTTCTTAAGTATCTACTCTACCTATTGCTTTAGCTTGTTTATCCTTTCTAATATATTTTTAAATTTTCTTCTTTGATCCTTATGTTTTATCATATTTTATATATTTATCAATTTTCTTATAATGTTTTGAATAATTATTTTTCTTGCCATTCTATTTTGTTTTCTATTTTATTAAATATGTTTTTACTCTTAGTAATTTTTCACTCAACATATTTTTAATTTTTTTTATTTCATACAGTTCTGCTTCTAGGTTCTTAAGTCCTTAACTTTTTCATTTCATTTCTACTGGTATAAAAGCATTCATTACTAAACTTACCTTGAAATATGATCTCGATGATATTATATAGTATTGATTTTAAGATATTTGTCATTTTAATTTTTTCTATCATCCCTGTGTTAGTTGGATAGATATTTCTGCTTTTCTGTAACTTTTTATTTTGTTATAATTTCAAACATAATGTTGCAAAAACATGCAAGAATACTCCAAGAAATTCTATATACACTTTACCCAGATTCAACAGTTGTTGACACTTGTTTTCAATCCTTTACTATACTTTTTTCCATTGTGATGCACTTTCTGGGGGATTTTCCCTCTCATGTCACATAGAAAGAAATGGAAAATAGCTTTGAAAACTGAACAAGCAAGTATAGGCCTTTTGATAAGGGTGCAATTCTTTTTTTATTTTATTTTATTTTATTTTATTTTATTTTATTTTATTTTATTGAGACAGAGTCTCACTCTGTTGCCCGGGCTAGAGTGCCGTGGCATCAGCCTAGCTCACAGCAACTTCAAACTCCTGGGCTCAAGCAATCCTTCTGCCTCAGCCTCCCGAGTAGCTGGGACTACAGGCATGCGCCACCATGCCTGGCTGATTTTTTACATATATTTTTAGTTGTCCAATTAATTTCTTTCTATTTATAGTAGAGACGGGGTCTCACTCTTGCTCAGGCTGGTCTTGAACTCCTGACCTTGAGCGATCCACCCGCCTCGGCCTCCCAGAGTGCTAGGATTACAGGCATGAGCCACTGCGCCCGGCCAAGGGTGCAATTCTTAAATAAAAATCCAAAATGTAGAGACAAGCTTGAAATTCTGATGGGAAAATTTAAACATTGTTGCTTGTAAAGGAGAAGGACAATAGTTTGTGAATTTTGTTATTGCCTTAAAATTCTCACAATATATATTTCTTCAACAATCATTGATTCATTTATTATCAGCTGTGTATCAGCTATGTATGTGTATTAAAATAAATATGATATTAATGATTTCTGAGATTTCAACCAAAGATGGAATTATAAATCATTGGATGAACTTTTCAGAATAGTTCCATTTAATAGAAATTATTTATATTTAAATTAACAAGTATTTATTAATCATTTACCACAGGAGATGTAAAATTTAATTGAGTTTATGTAAGTGCTCAGAAACCACATTGATGACTATTGTTAACAGTAATAATATGTGACTATAGCCTTAAGAAGAAATGACTTATATTCTCCACTGTATATAAATTCAATTAAAATTTTTGGCTTAAGGGTACATACATTTTTAGAATCCATATATTTAATACTTAGTGTTGCCTTCTATAATTAACACTGCATAATAGGTGTTCAAGTGTTGCTTGAACAGAGACTGTGTCAAAATCCCTGGACATTGAATGTTGAACAGCCATTGCTATCATTTTGAAAAGTTTCTTAGGGTATTTGGCACTAGTTTTAATAAATGATCATGATGAGGCCAGTTTAAATGGATGACAAGAAGGTTGTAATACAGTTCTATCAATTGCTTTTTAGTAATGGAACAATTCAAAAGAGCCAATGAATAGCATTAATACAACTTGAGGGTGGATAATGCATTTGGTTGTTAATGGTTGAAAATACTGTAGAGATGCTAAATTTGCTAGAACAAATCAAGTGATTTCTATTGTACAATGCCAACAAATATGTAAGCTTTTTGAAAATTCTAGCCTATACGACGGTGTTTAAAATTCTAAATGACCACGTAAAAGTGAAGTAAGATGATCATAAGGAACACGTTATTAACTTTAGGAAAATCAAACATTATATTGACTCTTTCATCGTATAAAGTCAATTAGCCACATCATCGTCAGTTGACTTAGATAAAGAGCGTGTGTTTGTGAAGGTATGGGTATGTGCCCGGAAGGCATAAAACCTTTGGAAATTTTGAGTGTTGCTTTTATTGCTTAAACAAAATAACAACAAAGAAAAAAGCAATAAAATAAAAAACTATATATGTATGTAAATTTAACTAAATTGTCATCTTAATTATCGAGGCTCCGAAAAAAGTTATATCGGTAATAGCTTTTCTCTCTCTTTCTCTCTGTTTTTTAAAGTGCTATTAAAATGGCACTTTCAACAGAAAGTAGAAATTTTTTTTTTTGAGACAGTGTCACTTTGTTGCCCGGGCTAGAGTGCCGTGGCGTTAGCCTAGCTCACAGCAACCTCAAACTCCTGGGCTCAAGGGATCCTTCTGCCTCAGCCTCCCGAGTAGCTGGGACTACAGGCATGTGCCACCATGCTCAGATAATTTTTTCTATATGTATTTAGTTGGCCAATTAATTTCTTTCTATTATTAGTAGAGATGGGGTCTCGCTCTTGCTCAGGCTGGTTTCGAACTCCTGACCTTGAGCGATCCTCCCGCCTCGGCCTCCCAGAGTGCTAGGATTACAGGCGTG
>CAUYRT010054646.1:0-42989 GCA_963574885.1 Lepilemur ruficaudatus | reverse complement strand
CAGTATTGGCATGGCCATTTGCTCTGTCATATTGCTTTTGACACTGGGCTTCCATTCTCAGTAAAGGATGAGTGGGGTAAAGCTTCCCTGAAGGAAGCAAGAAGAGAGCAATATTTCTAAGATTTTGTCCTGATGAGAATGAGCAACCATGTTTAAAGATAATTGTCAAAAAAAACCTTGAACTTACAATACTCCGTCCACCAGCCAAGTTGGGTTTGTTTGTCAGTAGGTGTGAAAAAGGAGTTGTACTAGAAAATAGAATAATAATGAGGAGGGTATGTTATCTAGAAATATTTAAATGAAGAAGAGCCAATCACTAGGCATGAAGAGAAAAATAATTTGTCCCATTTAAAGCTGTACCAGATATTTAGACCTGAAAGCATACCTTGTAAATCTAAAGTACTTTTAAAACTAATTTATACATTCTAGTAATATCCTAGAGCAAGACACTATTAGAAATTTAAGAATTTTTAAAAATATGCAACATAGTAACATTTCCCTACCTTTTAAATTAACCTTTTAAGATAATGATAATTACATGCTTATTATATATATTCTTTGGAAAGTACAAAAAAATTATCCATGAATTCACCTTCAAAAGAAAGCCAGTGTTGTCAGTATTTGGCATATTTTCTTCTAGCCTTTTTCTCTCTGTATAGTTTTTGGTTTTGCATGGCATTCATAAGGCATTTTACTTGCCTTTTAGTGGGATTTTTTTGGTCTTCAATTGGAGTTGACTGTGGTTATGTTCTGATAATGCATGTCTGTGATTTATTCTTGTCATGAGACTGAATAACCAATGCGTTAGTTCTTGGCTTGAACAAATTTTCTATATGCTTTTAACATAAAACATTGTTCAGATTAGAAAGCACATAATCCTTAGAGCAAAGAAGTGTGATGTATGTTTCACAACCACTTTAAAAAAATATCAGATCTAAGAAAAGCCCACCAAAATGGTTTGGGGGAAAGTGTATAACAAAGATAAGACTTTAAGGTTCTTGAGATGGGAAACAGTCTCTCTCACTGGTCTAGGACACATTATTGATGTCTAGTTATATTTATTAAATGTACAATAATTATGATTACATGTAACATGGTGATCTCAAGGTTAAGAGAGGAAAATCTTTTCATCTAGAGGCATGAAAGAGAGGACTATAGTACAATGCAGTTGCTACTGAAACCAGAGGTACTACTGATGCCAGAGCTAGAAATTCTGGTCCTGTCTGCACTACTAACTGCTTGCCACTTCATAGACAGCTACCCTCAATATCATCACTAATAAAATGAGGCTGTTGAACTATATAGTTTTAATGAGTTTCCTTCCTGCTTTGACATTCGGTGACTTGATGAATTTATGATTCTGGGACCATAATGCTGAGAACATAGAGATTCAAAAACCTAGCAGTTATCTTGACTCTTTTTCCCCTCATCTCTCACATCCCATCAATTATCAAGTTTGACCCATTTTTACTAAGTTAGGGGTTGGCAAATGACTGCCAGTTTTTATAACGTTTTATTGGAACATATTTATGCTCATTAGTTTATTGTTTATGGCTACCTCTGTGCTACGATGGCAAAGTTGTGTAGTTGCAACAAAACACTATGGTCTGCAAAGCCTAAAATATTTATTATCTGACTCTTTATAGAAACAGCCAACCGCTGATCTGAATGACCCAGAACCCCAATCTCCTCCCCTCATTCCTCACCACCTGTGTCCTTAGGCCTTCATCTCTGCTCATCTAGAGAACCCAAGAGACTCTAAACTTAGTTTTACTAACTCCAGTTTTTAGCCTCTCAAATGTGTTCTGTACAGAGATAGTATCATTTTTAAAAATCTTGGAACATCATTTTCTTCATTTAAAGCCCTTCAGGGCACTCTGCTGCACTCAGGATAAAGTCCAAGTTCCTTACCTAACACACAAGGCTAGAAAACCACCACATTTTACTGATGTCTGAAGACCCAGTTATAAGAAATTAGGTTTTGTTTCACATGATATACGCTATATGAATTGCAAGTTTCAAAAAACCCAACCCACCCTACCAGGCCTATGTACAAAGGCTTGTTGTCTCCCTTACCTGAGAGATCTACCAGTATATCTAGCCTGGGGAAAGTCTTGATCCAGGTTTCTGGTTGAGTTGCCTAGACTCTGTTTCTTTCTGTTGGCTCTTCTGCTTTTTTGGTCCTATTTTCATGGAGGCTTTCATCTTGAGAGGTCAAGACTGCTACAGCAGTTCCTGCCTCATATACTTCCGGGTTCAGAGAGAACAATCTTTTCCCACAAATTCCCACACAAGTTCAGGAATCCTTTGATTGGACTGTGCAGGTCATGTGCTCAGGTAACAGAACATGCTGATTGTCGTAGGGCCAGTCCACATGCTGCAGCCCTGGAGCTAGGGGAGAGGTCCCACCTGAACCATAAGGACTTTATGCCCAAGCAAATATTGAGCTGCTGTGGAAGCAGGATGAATGGAGGTGGATTGGGAAAAACTACCAGTATTCGCCATGCTTACAAAAGTGGAAACACTTTGGCAGCCAGAAGCAGTAACAGTAGGACAGCAATCAGAGTATTTGCTGCTGCCCACCATAGTCTTGATGGTTTTTTTCTCATGTGTGCACGGTCATCACCTGGTTCTTCTGCCCACGTGAGAGAACTTTAAACTCAGGATGGTAGAACTGAAAGAAAGTTCACATGACATCGAATCTCTCTCCCATTTTACGAAAGAAGAACATGTGCACAGAAGGGAAGGGCTACCCCTGTAAAACCTGTCCTCTGGCAGTGGGAACCAAAACACGTTGCGTCTCCATTGCACAGCGTGCCCATCATGACAGACTCTGTAGTTCATGCCATCCATTTTCAATTCAAAATAGAATCAGGTGGGTGCTTCTGCTGGCCAGGAATTTGAAGCTCAGTCTGGAAGTTAGAACCTTGTTCTTCATGGATGCTCACTAGGGTCTTGCCCAGGATAATTAAAAGAAAGGTAAAATCACCAAGTACAATCTCCTTTTCTTTACTGACACTTTATCACAAGGAAATGAGACTTAAATGAAGGTCGGGTGGCAATTTCAGACACATGGAAGGTCACAGTTTTGGGACTGTGGGTGCCTTACTCAGTGGTTCTTAATTCTTGCTGCTCAATGGAATCACCTGATGCCTGGTATTTATGAGGGCCAATTAACTTGGAATCTCTTGTGATTGGCCAGGTAAGGGGAATTTTGCAATTCATCTACTGGTTCGGTGACCTTGGAGCTTCCTCATCTACGAAATGGGAACAATTGTATTCTCCCAGAAGGATTGTTGGGAGGAATACATGAAATGACATGTGTAAGGTATATAGACTGCCTCAGTGCTCAAATAAATGGTAGTTTCTTATCAGTGGTTCTTAACTTTATAGGGATAGTGTGTTAGTCTGTTAGAGCTGCCATAACAAAATACCACAGACTGGTTGTCCTTAAACAACAGAAATTTATTTTCTCACAGTTCTCCAGGCTGGAAGTCCAAGATCAAGGTGTCAGCATTTTCTTCCGAAACCTCTCTACTTGGCTTGCAGTTAGCCTTTTTACTCTTCTTGTATTAAATGCATCCCTGGTGTCTCTTCTTCTTGTAAAGACATCACTCATATTGGATTAAGACCCCACCCTAATGACTTCATTTAACCTTAATTATCTCTTTAAAGGCCCTATCTCCAATTATGGTCACATTGGGGATTAGGGATTCAATATATGAACTGGGGGGGGGGAGCAGAATTCTGTCCATAACACATAACAGAGAGTCTTTTGATACTGTGATGAAAGCTAGGGTTCCTTTAATTAGAAAAATGCAGACATACATGTCAGTATAAGACCTTGCATATATTTATAGGGCTTTAAAGAACCTGGTTAAACAGGAATACCTGAAGCAGCCTTGCAGAGGAAAACAGATACCAGAGAAGAGGGATGAGGAGAATGTGTATAAAAGAGGATCATCCTATTCTAATTTATTCCTTCATTCAGCACTTTACAGAGTACTGCCCATGTGCCAGCCACTGTGTTACGGTTATCAAACTGGCAAAGCCCCTGCTCTTAAGACTGACAATTTTTGTTGGGGGAGATAGATGGCAAACAAACACATATGCCATTCAGTAGCAGAGAGTACCAACTGCCATGTAGAGAATCAAAACAGAATGATGGGGTGCTGTTTGCCTGGGAAGCAACTTAGAGTGTGTGGTCTGGAATATATCCTTGCTGAGGAGATGACGCTGAGGTGACTGACAAGGAGTCAGCCATGCAAATGGAGGCATAGGGCTTATGGCTGATGAAATTCCTGGTGTTCTCTGGTTTATTTTAGTATCACTTGGCAGAGCCGCCTCATCTCCCACTAGCTGCTTCCCAGATTCAGTTCTGCTGCCTGCAGATGAGACTTTAGGATTTGCTTTGTGATAGGCATGGCTATTGTGGATTGCTTCCCTAGATTTGGATGTTTTATCCTGTCTTTGAAATGTCTAGGTCATGTGTTCAAAGGAGCAAGACCCATCAATTCAGACATCTGTCTTTCTCAATTCTCACATTACCAGAGTTTCGTTTCTATTGTCTTTAGAATTAGAACAATCATATGGGGGTGGAGGGAGTCAGCACTGATGGTGTGGAAAATGCAAAAACAATAATTTCACTGCTGTACATGATTCTATAGGGGTGTGCTGGGGCTCTGAAGGATCTAGAAGGACCCAGACAGCAGCTGATAGGACAGGAGGACTTCTAGAAGCTGAGTCCTAAGGAGCCCCAGTTGGCCCTGCATATCTATAGCCTACCACCCTCTATGGCCTCATCTAGCATCACCTCCCACACCCTCTGTGCCCCGCGCATGCTCAAGGCACGACTGTGTCACTGTCCCTCTAGCTTCAAGGGCTTTGCCCATGTGACTCCACCATTCTAGCTGACTAGATTGGATTTCTGCACATTCTCAGGAAAGCTTTCCTAGACCCCTAGACTAGGTGGAGTTTTTCCCCTTTTCAACCACTAACCTCTCCCCACCTCTGACACACAAGCCTGTCAGTGCTCTGTACACTTTTACAGTCCATAGAACCTGAACCTGTTTCTGTTGTTCTGTTTGTGTGATGTCTGTTTTCTCTGTGGGGTTCACAGAAATGGACCAGGTCAGATTGACTCACTAATCACTCTCCAGTGTCCAGCAAAGTTCCTGAGGAGTAGAAGTTGTGTAGTAAGGAAAGGAAAGGAAAAGCAGGAATTTTTCTGAGAAAAGGAGAGTAGAGAAGGAGGGGCTGAGAATTACAGGCAGACATAATAAATAAAAGAATCAGGGAGGTAATAGAGAAAGGGAGAGGACAACCTAGAAAGGTAAAGTGTTGGATGCTAAGGGAGGGAGAGTGTGGAGGTTGCCTGTGAACGACAATGCCTAAAGTGGCTGAGTTGCCAGGAAGGCTGAAGACTGAAAGCTTCCTCTGGGGTTAGCAATTATGGGGTTATTAGTGGAATGACCACTAATGACCACAGGTGGAAAAGCCAGATAGTGATTGAGACCTGGGTGGGAAGTGGGAATTGAATATAGGTGGATAGTGTTCTTGGGAGGGGAAGGATGGCGTGCTTGCCAGTACAGGCCTGTTGTTGGACTGCTTATTTCAAATGTGGCCTCTGCCACCTATCAGCATGTGAGTTGGAAAATTACTTTAACTTCCTTGCCTCAGTTTGTTCATCTGTAAAATGGGATCCCATTTTATCTAGTTCCTAGAATTTAAATGTTCTTTTTATTTGTGTTGTCTACTGCTGTGTGACAAATCACCTTGGAGTCTGACCAGCTAAGGAGGACACACCTACTTTCTCATTCATGGTCTTCTGGTTGGCTGGGCTTGGCTCCAGGCTTCTGGTTGGGGTCTGCTTTACTTCGTGTGTTCCATTCTGGGGTCCATGTTTATAGGGGAGTTTTTTAACAGCCACGCTGGACATGCTCTTCCTTTGGTTATCACAAGTGCCTAAGAGGCTACACCAAACTGCATAAGCAGGTTTAACTCTCCTGCTCATGTCACGCGTACTCATGTCCATTGGCCAAATTAGCTCACATGGCCAAGGCCAAAGTCATTTGTGTGGGGCACACACTCTGCCCCAAGGGGAAGGGAGTGAGTATTTGTCAAACAGTAATTCAATGTACCCTAGCATGTAAAAACGCTGAAAATAGTGCTCATATAGGTCTGTCTACACTGTAAATAGTAATGTGTTTTCAACAATCATACTGTGGGGAAGGAGGGAAAGAAGGGAGTAGATTTTAAGTGGACAGCAGATTTGAGGGAAGGTTTTTATATACAGGGCAAGACTTCAGCACGTTAACAGACTTATGAGAAGGAGCCTGTGGGCTGGTTCAAAATAAAAGAGCAAAGCATGAGAACTCGGCAGAGGTTTGAAAACATGAACTTTAGGGTGGTGCTGTTTTCCTTATGGCTTTTGATAGCAGCAGCAGCCAAGGAGGCAAATGGCTGGATAGATAGATTTTCTCTGATCTGAGCTTCATGCACTTGATTTTTCCCCCTGCTCCCTAATCTTAAAGAGAGAGTTAGATTGTAACAGTTGGTGTTTACAATGTTTTAATGGCTGTCATATTGAGAACTGACTGGAAGCATCTTTAGAATTAATTTACGCCACCATAAAATGAATTGCTCATCTTTCAGAGTGGATTCTTTAGAGTTTTTGGGTTGTTTTTTTTTTTGTGTGTGTGTACCAGTCAATAAGATCTAGACCAATGAGGACACTGGTAAAATATTTTAGAAGCATTGTCTCATTTGAAAAGCTAAGTGGGCATATAAATCCTTTCTTAAATATATAATCATGCACGCTGCCATTTGCTTGTGGTTCTGTTTCTTTGGTTGTCGCTCAGAGCAATGTGCACGTATGTGATTAAGATGTACATGGGCTGCACACCCACAGTGCTCAGCTGTAGGATGCGTGGGTGGGAACATAAGGGCTGTGGAATGCGTGTTGGCTTGAACCAGCAGTCATTATTTAGCCTCATCATGGGCCCAATAGTTAAAGGGACACAGACAATGATGTTGATTAACAGCAATAACATAACTTACTGAATGCCTGACTTTGTGGTAGTGAATTGAAGTGGTGATGCACTAGCCTACTTAGTGTAGATAAATGCTTTGGAAGTTCATATTAAGAAATATAGGTATGTGTTGGAATAGAGGAGAAGGTTTTTAATAAGACAAACTGCATCTTGAAGGACGCTCATGTACCAACACGTGAATATGTTCATTGTGTTTATTCACCCATATTACTGAAACAACACAGGCTAAGTCTCTCCCTGCTTGAAACATGTATTGACTTTTCGATTGTTTAGTGGAAGAAAAGAATCCAAACTTCTCATCCTAATACTCAGGGCCCTATGCACTCATTGTAATGACACCCAGATTATTTTACTTCTTGTGCTTTAGATTCCAAGTGACTTGCTCGTCCTTGTACATGCTCCAGCCTTTCAATCTGTGCCTTCTTTTAAATTGGTCCTTCTACTTAGAAAACATCTCCTGATCTGTGGGTGGAAGCTTGACTTCTTTTTTAAGGCCTATCCAAAATGCCAGGTTTCTAGAAAGTCTTTCCTGATTTTCTTGGCTTGGAAGTAATAATTTCCTTTCTCAATTTTATAGCCTCTTATCATTACTTTCTTTGCAACTTTTATTTCCACCATCCTTTACCCCTGTGTCATCTGCAGCATAATTATTGGTTAGCTTATTTTTGGTCAATAGTGTAGAAGCACTTAAACATTTAGCTTTCATAGATAATTTTTTAATGGGGGACACTTAGTTTTTGTGGTTTTTTAAATTTTGCTAACATTAAAGTTTATGTGCACAGATACATATATACTTACCATCTCATGCCTAATTTCATAAAAGATAGCCAGTTAAAAAGAAAAGAAAAATTACATGGAAAATAGTATTAGAATAAAGGAAGGCTTTTACACTAAGAGCATTTGGCGATGGAAAAC
The DNA here is from genome assembly GCA_963574885.1 of Lepilemur ruficaudatus. NCBI lineage: Eukaryota > Metazoa > Chordata > Mammalia > Primates > Lepilemuridae > Lepilemur > Lepilemur ruficaudatus. The sequence goes on along the minus strand of CAUYRT010054646.1, from coordinate 35,022 downwards.
TCATGAGGCTGTTTTTCCATTTTGCTGAGGACCAATGAGAGCTTCCTCACATATTTCTCTTCTCTCTGGAAAGGCATTTGGGAGCCGCTATTTTAGTAGACTGTGAGCTTTACCAGAGCTGATTTATCTCTGAATCCCAATTTATCTCTATCTCCCTCCCAGATAATCTGGGGTCTCTAAAATCTTGTAACAATAAAATAACTGTGATTTGTGACACAGAAGCAACCAGGTTGGGGAATAGATTATTCAAAGATCTGACAGTTGTCTAAAAAAGCAGGAAGTCACTTACTTTTACAAAACCATGACTGGAATGTGTATGGAAGAGCAATGGACAAATTACAAAGGCTGTTTATTCTCAAAGAGCTAACAGTTTTATAAAATCCCTAATTATGGCATTGTTTATTTTTTTCCTTATTCCTAAAGTATAGATACAGTTACTTAGACCATCAAAAGCAATTAACTATAGAAAAGAATAATTTTATAAAGTAATTGCTGACCTGTTTTCTAAGTTTTCTAAGTTCTTTTTAAACATTACAGAACAGGATAAATTGACTTTAATATTGGGAAGACAGACACTGATTTTTTTTGAATTTGTATTATCTAATAGAACTTGCTGTGATAATGGAAATGTCCAGTAATCTGCACTGCCCAATCTGATAGCCACATCCATGTGTGGCTACGGAAATGTGGCTAGTGCACCTGAAGAACTAAATTTTAAATTGTTTTTAAACATAATTTAAAATACCTGTGACTATTGGCTCCTATTATTGGACAGTGGACAGTGTGATTTCAAAAGATTGACCAAGGTACGTTGAGAAATATTGTGCTATGATTTGTAATGGCAACTTTGATGGCATCTTATCAAGTTTTCTAAGTTAATTTGATATATGTGAAAAAGAGTATTTTTTTTTTCAATTGAGGAGGCTTGAACAAGTTATATACCCATCAAAGGCAACATTGAACTTTGAGCTACTCTTAGCCCGTGGATCACCACAAGTTTTTAAGGTACTGATTCTCAATTCATGAACTAAGATCTGTCCACCTCCTTCATCATTGTGTCTCTTATTTTAGGTAATAGGATCTTTGATTACATATGCATACATACACATTTGTGAAGACCAAGTGAAACAAGGGATAGAGTTTGTTAAACTTCAAGAGTGTTACTATGAATACAGTGAGCAAACAAAATTTCCTGCTAAGATTATCTTGCTCTACCCCCTCTGGGAGAGAAATCATCACATTCATTAAGTCAAATCAGAACCTCTCACGCTTTTTTCATGTTTTTATGGTTTTATGGGTATTTATTTTTCTGCCTGGAATTTTTTTTTTATTGTTTCCTGGATAAAACCTTCAAGAAAACTTTGTTCCCGTTTTCTTCTCTGAAGCCTTTACCTGACCTTCTGTATTCCTCTACTTTCCTAACAAGTCTGAGCAGTTGCCTTTCTTTTTTAGTGGAGTTGTATATATGGGCACATGCAGATGTGTGTCCAAAATTCCAGGTATTTGGTTTTGGGGAAGTCACTATCATTAAGATGATATTAACAAGAACAAAGGAAGTAATAATTACAGCCGTGGTTACAATTTGTTGAGCACTTACGTGCCAGGCATTGACTGAACACTCTAAATCTAAATATGTTTTCACTTAATTCCTCTAAAATATCATAAAGAAGTTATGATTATTACAATTTCATAGATGAGATAACCCTAATCTAAAGGGAAGTCATTTGCCCAAGGCCACACAGTTAGTCACTGGTAGAGCCAGATTTGTTTGACTCCAAAGCCCATGAGTTTACCTATTACACAATGATTAGAAAGTAGAAGAAAATCTTGTTCCCCAGAGTAGCATAGTGTAGTAGGAACTATGTGATATGAAACAGTCTGATTTTCACTTCCCCTTTGACATTTTCATGGCAGCTTTAAACAAGTTGCTTAATACCTCTAAGTCTTTCCCTCCTTTTTAATGCCTACCTTAGTAACAGAGGATGAAAAGACCTTTGTATATGTTAGTGCTGTGCTTCTTCCTTCTTCCTTCCCAAGACACCAGACTGTAATATGTGAAGTCTTCCTAAGTGATTAGGGTCATCTTTTTTTCATTAGCTTCGTTTGACAGAAAATGCAGTCAGCTTGTCAGTAGAAACTATGTTACAAGGTGCAGATACTTGCTTCTATCTTTATTTATAACCTCATTCCCCAATTCCCACCCAGGCTGTTCATATGTTTAAAAGGCTGTTCTTTTTTTATATCTTGCTTTTCTACTGAATTTCACATTAGTTTGTCTTTTTCACTTAGTATAGACTTGAAAAGTTCAATCCTATGTTTATCTTTTAAAAGTGCATGGTCACTATTTTATCTAGCAGTTGTTAAAACTGTTAATGCCTAATGTCCCTCCACAGTGATGAGGGTGGCGGGAAAGTGGGATAAAAATAGAGGATTTATGTTTATTGAACACATGGTAGGTGTCAGATGCTTTATGTATTATCTCTCTTTAACAACACAACAATAGCGTGAGGGTAAAAAATCAGGTAGTATTAGTATTTCCGTTATACAGAAAGGTGATATAACTTGCCCATGCTTAAATCTATCATCACAATAAAGTAGCAAAGCTTGGACTTCAATTGGTGTTTACTGGGGAGGGGAGAGGGATATGCAGGAAAACATAAGTAAAAAGGCATTTGTTTACTCTTTCTGCAAATAAAGAATTATCTAATGTCTGTATTTTTATTATATTTTGAGATTATTTTATAAAGAATAAAATACATATTTTAAATGTTCAGTTCAATGAATTTTGATAATTATGTGGTATCATGTAACCAAAATCAAAAAAATATTCTCTACCCTTTCCAATGAAATCTTCCTTTGCTGCCTCTATTTTGCCCCCATTCACTGAGCTTTTCATTTTGGTTATCACGTTTTTCAGTTCTAATGTTTTCATTTGGTTGTTCTTTATGTCTTCTACTTCTTTGCAGATACTTTCTATTTCTAGCTAAAGCTTTTTATGTTTTCCATCTGTGTCAGGTATAATTGCTCCTTGAAGCATTTTTAGCATAGCTGCTTTAAAATATTTGAGGGGTAATTCTGACATTTCTGTTGTCTTGGCATTTGCATCTATTGATTGGCTTTTTTCATTCAGTTTGAGATCCTCCTGGTTCTTGGTTATGAGTGATTTTCTATTGAAACTTGGGCATTGTCATTGTATGTTAGGAGACTCTGGATTTTATTGAACCCTCTGTTTTAGCTGGCTATCCTTTGGTTGATACCTGAGATACCTGAGAGATAGAGCCTCTGCTATGGCTGGATAATGAAGAAAGTTCTGACTACCAGGTGTCCTCTGACACTATCCCAGGAAGGAGTGCTCACCTCTTATTACCTGGTGGAGGTAAAAATCCAGCCTTGGTACATCATCTCAACTGATGTTGTGGTGGTAAGGAGTTGATGAAAGTCTGAGCTCCCTACTTGGCCTTCTATGACACCGTCCTGTTGAGGGTATTAGGGTACCTAAACACAGCCTGGTGAAAGTGTATAGACTTCCCACCCAGCTTTTACTGGTGTGCTATTTGGGTCATATTTTTTCTGTTATGTTTGAGTAGAGAAGTTATTGTCTAAACATTTTCTATCTTGCTAGACTACCCCTTTCCTGGTCCTTTGGCTAGACAGAGCAGGCTTTTATTGTGCTTTTTTTTTTCCTATGCCCTATGGTGTTTCCAGGCTGTGGACTTCTTCAGCTCTATGTTTGGGATATATGAAGCAAAAATGAAGCCTAAGGAACTCACCACCATGTCATTTCTCAAGTTTCAAGGTCCTTAGATGGTCTGCCTTCTCTCTACCATTCAGTCTTCTTACGTTTGTCTTATATATAATGTCCATCATTTTTATTTTCACTTAGTGGGATGAATTAAGTATGTCTGTTTCTTCTCAGAAGGATCAAAGAGGCACTACTTTATTCACAACAAATGAAGAAGAAAAATATCAGAGTAGATCACATGTAGTAAAGGAAAATAATGTTTCATAAACACTTGGTTCAGTGCATATATATATATGGATGTGCTTGGGCACTGGTTTACAATATGAAATCTGTTTCTTATGGTATCATGGTTAAAAGTGTTTTAAAGTCACCAGTGTGGACCACTTACCAGTCTCTCAACCTGATACCTGAATCCCTCAGCTAAAGCTTCATGGAACCTGCCATTGTATTCTCTTCATAAATGAAAACAGTTAATGTTCATGCCTTGGGATCATCCAAACCCTTGCCCCACTCTACTGATGTTGAAATATGTAAGTTAAGCATTATTTTAATTTCCAATATATTTAATTATCTAGATATCAAGGGTAGGATGAGTAAATATTTGATGCGATAAATGATATGTTGATTAAACTTAAGTAGTCTTTGGAAAGTGAGATTTCCTTATAGCAAACTGTTTTACAAAGATGAAACTGTCTCTGTAGACAAGTAAAGCAGAGCGAGTGTGCATCACGTGGCTCGGAGGAGCCCGTGTCCTGACACAGTTGCACGTGGTCTGAACATCTGGCTCAGACAAACAGTCATCTGGACCTAGCTTGGGCAACCACACCGTAGTCGTCAGGGCTATCATCAGGCAAACTTGTGAGCACAATAGAGTATGTTTTGTGGGTCCAGTCTTTTACTTTCCATGCTGTTTCTTCTCTTCTCTTGTCGTAGTGACTTCCTTCTTCCCGTCTCTTCCTGCGTGGAGTTAAGGGAGTCTCAATTACTGGTCACTTAAGCTTGCTGGGAACAGACATACTCACCTTTTACTGCTGCTGAATGACCCATCTGAAAATTTGTATTTTACCCCTATTTTTGATAGAAAAGGACTTGTACCTGTATTTAGAAATTTTAAGCTTCAGCATGTATATGAAAAACAAAATTTAGCTCACTTAGATGTTTGGAAATCATATTCTGTCTCTTCATAACCTGACCACAATGATAAAATTGAACACAATTGAGCTCACTTAAATTGCCTGGCAGTGGGGGAGTTCAGAATAAGTTAGAGGACCTCTGAGTTCTTCCTTGATGTGGCTGGGGTGGAGGGTGCTGGGGTTCTCAGATCCCAGTCTCCTTCAGAACATGGTTGTACTCTACCCTAGAACAAGGGTCAGCAAACCTTTTCTGTAAAGGGCCAGCTACTAAATAGTAATATTTTAGTCTCTGCAGACCACACAGTCTCTGTCACAACTACTCACCTCTGCAGTTGTAGCACAAAGGCGGATATAGACAACATGCGAATAAATGAGCATGCCTGTGTTCCAACAAAACTTTTTTATGGGCAGTGAAATTTGAATTTCATGTAATTCTCATGTGTCACAAAATACTCTTTTTTCTTCCAAGCATTTTGAAATGTAAAAACTATTTTTTGGTCATAAGCCATAGGAAAACAGGCAGTAGGATGGATTTGGATTTTCTGACCCCTGTCCTAGCAGATGTCTGCTGGCAGGCTCCTTTGTCCAAGGAGATCTTTTGATCCCTTCCATTAGCTAAGTCCAATCTGTGTTCTTGAGATATACATTTATAGTACATTTGTTGTATTTTCATGTTGGGTCATCGATGGTCTAATACTCATGAACACGGTCCCATTCATTCATGTGAAACTTTTTGTAAATGATCACTTTTCTGGGCACCTAAGATCCCCAGCTGAGCAAGGGAGCTCTTTCCTCAGGTCTTCACAGTGTCATCTGTATTAATTCTACCTTTGATAAGTGTTTCTTGGTAACATGTATTCCTAATGCACATCTTCCTTGCTAAGCTATTACTGTCCTTATTTAGCTTTCTAAGTCATAATGGGCGTTATGAAACCTAGAACAGGATATGTTGCTAGGATTCCAAGGGTATTTTTCTCCCTTAAGAAAAAGTAAGAAATCATGTTATTGGTTAAAATGGAATCATGTTATTTTGCAGTGGTTCACCTGAAAGTTCTAGAAGACCTAACAGTGGCTTAATAAGCAGGAAATTATTTTTCTCACATAGTATCAAATCCAGAGGTAGGCAAATAAGAACATGGTTTGTGTAACCCAGTGATGTCAGAGCCAGTGTTAACCCCTTGTCTTTCCCTCCTGTTTGCAGCTCTATAGTGACAACATGTCTGTAGCAGCTCTAGACGTCACTTCTGCATTTAAGGCAGAGAGAAAAGAGAAGAGTGGTATCAAGATCTGTCCTCTTCTTTTTCAGTTCCAGAACTATTTCTTTCCCATCAAACTTCTGTTTATGTCCTCTAGGGAAGAATCTGTCCACAGCCACTTGTAGCTGCAAGAGAGGCTGTAAAATTGAGTATTTGGCTTTGTAGCCATATTGCAGGAGGTGGCAAGGAGGAGAGTACTGGCAATCTGCACAAAGAGTTGCAGGGCTTTTGTAGTGCTCAGATGACTTCTGGAGGGTAGTCTCTGCTGAATTTGAATCCAGAATATAATGATTGAGAACCTCCATTAATTAAACAGATACTTGGAGCGTGTCTGCTATGCATATATTATGTCAGGGAGGTTTGAAAGAAGGGCCATGTCCTGCAGGAACTTTGTCTCTAGCTAGAAGCAAGACACATACATGAAATTTTAAACAACCTGTCTCAGTTCTAATAATTAACAATGGTGATTGAAGTATATTTGCTTCTAAGGTCATTAATTCTTTTAGCAATATTTATTAGGTATTGAATATGTACAACTATTTAGGCTTTGCAGGTACACAGATGAATAGGACAGTCTCTACACATGGTAGTCAAGTAAATCAGTAGTTATAGGACAGTTCTATGGTTCTGTGACTTAACATATTTTTGGTGAATTACACAATTAGATTGGAAGCAACTTTTATTTGCTCTTTGGAAAAATATGTTACAAGAAGGGAATGGCAGTGAGTAGGACTGAATCTCAGTATCTTTCCATCATATCTATGCTTATTCTGTAAACAATGATTGAGCACCTATTGTAAGTTAGTTACTTGGCTACACACTAGGTTTGTAAAGCTCAATAAGAAGTAGTTACTTTCTTCCAGGGGCTGCTAATCATCTAGGAAGATGTGTTAATAAATACATGCAATGCATGGAAAAGACACACACATACAGATTTAATAAGAAAAAGAGGTGAACTGTCAACATTGCTTAGGAGGATATATTGGGCACAAGATTAGTTAAAGCTTCATGGTAGGGAAAAAAGAGAGAATTAGTATTCCTGAAGGGGTTATTCATGCAAATAAGGGAAGGGAAAGGTATATTATGTAAAAAGATGAGTTCTGTCAAAACAATGAAGCACAGAACACTTCAGGGAGCTGCTAGCTATTTCTACATGATGGCAGTGGAGGTACAACCTTGCAGAAGCCAGTTCGTCCTAAGGGGCTCTTAGGAGTGTTTGCACAGTGTCTCTATTCAAGGCAAATCTCAGAATAAAGGAACATTCAACTTGAACAAGGCTCCATCCCTTGTTTCACGACAGAGTGTGGTGTGGGCGGGGATTGGCAGGACTGGAAAGTTGGGTGGCTTCCTGGTGAGTAAGACCGGCTTGTTCTTTGGAATGAATGCAGTGATGCCAGTGCATCGCACAGGTCTTTTTGCATGATGGTGAGGAGACAAAATAAGGCCTGACGCTTTGTTCCTGAGAGTCTGTTACTGTACCCTAACTCACAGGAGAATGGCGTGCCCCCAGAGGCTAGGCCCAGGAGAGCCGGGCTCACTTCTAGCACCCAGCAACCGAAGCCCTGCTTCTGCCTGTCAGGCTGGGACCTGTTTTGGAGAACATTTCATTTATAGGAAAATTCTGAAGTAAGGTGAAACTGTCAAGCTATCATTATTATCCCTTTGGAAAAAAAGAAGAAAAAAAAAACACGTTCTAGCTGAAAATTACGATGAGATTATTGATAAACTCTCAAACCTTTATCTTTTTTTTTAAACCACCAAGTAAAATAGAGGAAGAAACTCTCAAGTCTTTAAGTAAAAATATCTTTTGGAACTACTGTATTTATGGAGGCTGTAGAGAGTTGAAATGATAGGGAATGGGAGGCTTTTGTTTTTGTTTTTTAATTTTGTGGTAAAATATATATAAAAAATTTATTATTTTAACTGCCTTTAAGTGCTCAGTTCAGTGGCATTAAGTACATTCACACTGTAACCATCACCACGATCTCTCTCTAGTGCGCTTTCATTATCCCAAACTGAAACACTATACCCATAACTCACCAATAACTCCCCATTTTCTCTCCCCCAGCACTGGATAACCACTGTTCTATTTTCTGTCTCTATGGATTTGATTGCTCTAACTACCTCATATAAGAAAAATCATACACTATTTGTCCTTTTGTGTCTGGCTTATTTCGCTTAGCGTAATGTCTTCAAGGTTTGCCCATGTTGTAGCATGTATCAGAATTTCATTCCTTTTACTGGCTGCAAAATATTGTAGGTATCACATTTTGTTTATCCATTCATCCATCCATGGCACTTGGGTTGTTTCTACCTTTTGACTATTATGAATAATGCTGGTATGTACATGAGTATACAAATATCTACTTGAGTCCCTGCTTTCAGTTCTTTTGTGTATATATACCTAGAAGTTGAATTGTTGGACCAAATAGTAATTGTGTGTTTAATTTTTTGAGAACCCACCACGTACTTTTCCATAGGGGGTATATCACTTTGCATTCCCACCAGAATATACCTGGTTTCCAATTTCTGGGAGGGTGGGGGTTTGCACATAAAAAAAAAAAAAAAAAAGATGTTGCCTTCAAAAGGACATCTCAAAACAATGCTGAAACTACATTTGCAAAGAAAAATTTCTGTTACATTTTTAAGAGCAATGTTTGTGAAATCCATTTTGGTTTTTAACTCTTCATTTCAAAAAAATTCAATATTAGTGACATTCAAATTAAATAAAAACGGCACTTCAGTAAAGCCCACAAGCTGCCTGCAGTGTCTGTTCAATAACTAGAAATCTGTCAGGCACAGGAATGGTTGGGAAGATCTGGGAAACAAGAAGAGGGTCTTGAAGCTGACCTGTGAGCTGCAGAGTCCATTAAATTGAGTAAATAATTTCAGTGAAAACAGGCAGGGGTAGTGATGAGGATAGCAAAGCGACAGCAAACAGGGGCACCTTTTACATGATGAGCAAAGAGATGGAGGTCACACCTTGTAAGAGGCCATTGGAAAGTGGCTTGATTTGTAAATATTAGGGACGTGAAATTTCAGGGAAAACAAAGCAAAGCCTGTCAGAAATGGTTTTAAATAAATAAGCCCAAACACAAAAACCTAAATCAACTACTGGCTTTGCAGTTTAAGGAGGGAACAGCTATGGAGGATTAAAATATTTGTGTGAAGAATAAGGCTACGTGTGTAGAAAGTCAAAAACCTGGACGATATCAGCTGTTTATAGATACCTTACGTTTTGAAAGCCAAGTATTTATTAGCATAGAAAAGCTTCCTTCTGGTTTAAGCTTCCTTCTGGTTTAAGGTAAGATCAGGTAAAAAAGAGGAGATTTCTGGTTCATTCTGCAGCTACTGCTTCATACTACAGGTGAACAAGTGTTTCTCAAATGTCTATTATGTGCCAGTGTCTAGACTCGGGGGTGGAGGTCATGGAGATGAAAAAAGGATGGTACCTGCCCTCCAGGAGCTGACAGAGGGGCTGGGCGAGGCAGACAGATCAATTAGGTCATCATCCTTGATACCATGAGGAAGATGAAGAACCAGAGGACTGTGTGCATGAGGGGACATAGCCAAGGGGTTCTTGCTCTGGTAGCCAGAGATTCCTAGAAAGTTTTCTGAAGAGGTCTGGGCTGACACAGGGTGAGTAGAAGTCAGCTTCCCAAAGAGAAGGGGATAGGACTGGGTGTAATAGAACTTCTTTCTAGGTTGAGGGACCAGCCTGAGCAAAAGCAAAGGAACTATGGAAGTCTGATTAGGTAGGGAGGTGATGGGGGAAGAGAGTACAAAGTCTTAGTAGCTACCAGCAGTTCAGTGGTCTTCCTAGGCCATGAATTCCAAGTCAGGAAGCAGCAGGAATAACACTGGAGAGAAAGATCAAAGCTACATGTTTATCTTTTCCTCATTAATGAATCCATCCCATGCCAGTCCCCCACCTTTCTGCTGCAAGATGAGAACCAGAAGCCTATAGCTCTAGATGCTACAAAGAGACCCAGGTTTAGGATAAAGGTGATGTTATAGATAGCAGAATGCAAAGATTAAAAAAATCAGGATACTTAATGACACTATTGAGCTGTGAAATCAGCTAAATCTGAACTTGTCCCATTACAGGATTTCCTGTTGTGAAAGTGAATAATTTTTTTTACTGTTTAATCCAGTTTGGATTTATCCATCTATAACCTGGAGTCAGATGCATCCTGAATGATCCATGATTTTTGTGACCTTCTACAGACACCTGTATGACCTTTTGCGATTATAACCTCTTTGAGCCTCATTTCTCTTATCTGTGAAATGAATATAATTATGTCTCAGTTTTTCATGAAGATTATTTGAGATCTAGAACAAAGCCTGAGGGTAGAGACAATGAACTAACACATGCTGAGTGCCTACTGTGCACCATGAAATAGGTTGGTCCTTGGTTTTGGGAAATTTAGAGACTAGAAGAGAAATGCATCATGTCCAGATAAAATGTCAGAAATAAGATCACATGTGTATAGATCTTTGTACAATCAGTGTGTATAGATCATTCAATATTTTTTGGCTACTTACTGTTCCAGGCACATGATCTGATGTGAGGTAGGTACAGGGTGGGGATCAGAAAGGAGAAAGAAAAGCATATTTGAAGAACTGGTGCTTAAACCAAAACTTGAAAGTGAGAAGGTGTTAGGTGAAAAATGAGGAAGAACATTGCAGGCAAAAAAACATGTACAAAATTCAGGAGGTGGCAAGGAACTTGGTGTGTTCAAGGAAGAGAAAAGGAAGTGTGTGGCCAGAGTGTCTTGAACAAGCGATAAACATGGTGGGAGATGAAGTTGGAAAGGTAAAAAGGGACAGATATTTCAGAGCCTCCTTGGCCATGTTAAAGACTTTTGAATGATCTAAGTGTAAAAGAAAGCCATTAGAAAGTCTTAAGCAAAAGCCTCATATATACATTTAAATGGGACTTGGGTGGTCAGGTGAGGCGAGCATTTGGATGAGTTAGTGGTCTGGCTGGGGGATGCAGGTAGCTTGGGCCAGGGTGTGGCAGTGGAAATGGAGAAGAATGGATGGATTTAGCAGTATTTTGTGTGTAGAGCAACTGGATTTGCTGATAGGTGGAAGGAACATGATGAATCATGGAGAGAGTGATGTCAAGGATGATGCCTCAGTTTCTGAGTAACCAGGGAAGACTGGAGCAGGCACACTTTTATTTTGGGTAGGAAAATCAATGATTAGTTTTGAACATGTTAAATTTGAGGCCTCTGTTTTGCATTGAACTTGGAATGTTGAGCAGCAGTTTTACTTCTTATATTCACAAGAGAGGTCTTTCTAGGCTGGAGTTAAAATTTGAGAGTCACTCACATGTTGATTGGGAACACAGGAATGGGTGGCACCTGTTAAGGAGGGCGTGGAGCGTGGGTAGGAAACACCTGGCCTTGTTTCTTTGGGGAAGGCTTCTCTCATCCCTCAGGTGTAAAGTATTCTTCAGAAGCCTGACAAAGAAGAGGCTAAGAGAAAACCATGGCCCGGATGGGGTGTGAAGCAGAGCGTAGGATTGTAGAATCGCAGAAGCTGGCTGGAGTGCAAGAACACTAAGAAAGGGGAAAATGAAAGATGTTGTCCAAAAGAAGGTCATTAATGAAGTGGAGTCCTGAGGGAGATGAGGGCAGGGGGTAGTTATCTGGCCTTAAATCCTCTGAGATCAAAGGGAAGTGTTTGAAGATAGGAGTTTAACTAATTTGAGGGGTTAGGATCACGGAGAGGTAAAATCATTTACCACCAGAAATGTCAAAATACATATAACTGCTACACGCACATGCATGCACACACCTACACATATGTTCATGGGAGCCCTCTAGGTGGAATGCCTGGGTCTCATAACATTCACTGCTATTTATTTGATAATAATGAGTACATAGGAGGGGCTCAATAAATATTTGTTTGATTAATAAATATCACTAGAAAAGTGAGCTTTAGATTTCATTTGTGGGGGTATCTGTGTTAAAGGGCATGGAGAGTAAGATGGAAAAATTGGAAGCCATTGGGCATGACCTTCTTGAGCTATCCACTGTGGTTTTTCCTCCTTTTCCATGTAGAAGCGAACTTGGTTTTAAAATCATCAGTTATTTTGTCTTCCTCTTCTATTGGATTGTGTATTTTTTGAAGGGTAAATCTGTCATATATACATACATGTTTCCAGAATCTCACCCAGGGATGGAACATAGTAAGTGCTCAGTAAATATTGGTTGAATGAATGTGAGAGCGTAGACTTGCGTGGATGGGTACAGAATGGAGAAGATTCAGAGGAGGGAAAGGGAGTGCTTTTCAAATGGAGGCAGAGATACAAGCTAAACCGCAGGGGTTGAAATAATTGCAGCTGTGGGAGGCAGTAACGAATTGCCTGATTTGGTATTCTCTTCTGTAATGTGGGGATTAGTAACCTGCTCAGAATCAAGCAACTTGGAATTGCTGGTTTCTGGGTTTGCACTGAAGTCTTTCCAATTTCTGAGCTCAGGGTTTCCCGCTATACCATGCTCCCTCCTCACCGTATTATTTCCCGTAGTTATCACACCACCTCTCCACTCGCAGATTCCTTGTTTCTTCCCACTTAGGCCTGATGAAATAGTTTCTGTCATGGACACTGTCTTTCTATGATTTGTTTTCTGACTTCTATCTGTTCCTCTTTTCCTAGCTCTCCACTGTGGTTTGAATCCACGGGGTATTGATCACCCTGCCAGGGCCGAAGGTATTAAACTGCAGATTGAAGGTGAAGGTGTGGAATCTCAATCCATTAAAAACAAAAATTTCCAGAAGGTGCCTGACCCCAAAGGAACCCCCAAGCGACTGCAGGCAGAAGCTGAGACAGCAAAGGTGGGTAATATTCCAGTTAAGTAAGGAGATTCTAAAGCTACAGCTTTGATACGCGGTGGTCCAGCCACAGATAAAAACTGAGAGTGCTTTCACTAATTACCATGTGTCTTGGGTTAAGTGAATGCTGCCTCTTGAAGATAAGTTAGAATAAATGAAAATATTAACTGCGTTCCCTTTGGCACGGAAATGAAAGACATTTGTGGCCAGTCTTATGGCACGAGGCTCTGAGCTATGGATAATAGAGAACGCCTTGGACTTAAACGTAAAAGAGTCGTCTGCCAAGCTCAGATTTACCACTTTATGATGTTGGGCAGGTCATGTAACTTTGAGTTTCAGATTTTTCATCTACAGAATGGGAATCATAGAAACGACCTCCCCCATTGTTGAGCAGATCAAATGATTTCAGGCATGTGGAAGGAAGCATTTTGTAAAAGCCCAAATACTGCATGACTATGAGAGGCTTTTGCTTATGGACACTGTTAATTAAGAATAGCTGATATTTTATGAAATATGTGTATTCCAGTTCCTGTTTGAAGGACTCTTGATATTCTGGCTTTTTGTGTCCCTGTAACAATCCTATGAAGCAGAAAATAGTAAGTAGGACCATAATTAATGGAAGATAAAATTGTTCTATTTTGCTGTAGGATATTTAGTTCTCTTTGGTCTTTAGCCTAAATGTAGATACCATGAAACTGCCAAAACACTGGTAAAGATACACTGAAACATGGGTTTTGGGGGATAGGTAATTCATTAGTAAGGATAGCCTTTTATAAAGGCTTTCTACAATGGAATTGGCACTATATGGATTTTTGTCTGAAATCAGTGAAGATGTTCATGCTGGGGGCACAGTGTTGAAGATGTTTATATTAGTTTTCCCCTTGGAAATTAAGGAAATGAAACTTCGCGTGGCATTTGGTTTTTCCTCCTTTGTGTGTTCCCTGCAAGAGAATTTCTTTTCAAATGTTTGTTGAGTGAATGTGAATATATGCATGCCTTGGAAAGCAAATGTAAGTGCTTAAGAAAAATTTTAAGGGAAAAGGTCACTTTGCTGTTGTACAATAACCACCTCCCTTCTCCAAGTAATGTCTTCCGAAATCAAATGTGAACTTTTGTTGCTTTATCTACAGTTTTGAATAATTGCCATGATTGCTGCTTTTCTTTAATGTGAATAATTAAAAATTGTTGACATTAAGTGTGTTTGTGTGTGTGTATGTGGTAGGCAGTGGGGAATGATTGCCAAGGAAGATACTGCAGGTATTTTGCACTAGATAGTTTAGCTGAGAGAAATTGCACTTCATAGGAAATTGGTTGATGATTGTTGAAGTTTGGTTTGCGAGAAAAGTTGGAAACAAGTGAACCCTGTTAAGACATCTAAACCTGAACAATCTGTGCTACCACACAGTCATCTTGGATGAGCCAGGAAAAACACCTTAAAGGTCTTCTTTAACTAGGAAGATAAATAGTTTCTCTGAGTAGGCTATTTTCTAAAGGGTGTTTCAAATATTAAAAATTAGAGAGAAAATAAAAATTGATATATTTCTGATTTTTAATTCAACTTGAAATATTTCTAGATCATATCCCTTTTATTTGTGAATAGATTGATAATATAAATAATTCGATTCAAATCTGATATGATTTGATTACTACTGAGTTATTTTGAATATGTGATATTATAGTAGATCCTGAATTTTTTTGTCAATTGCGCTTGCCATGGCCTTTGGATCACCTTATGGTTGATTTGCTGAGAACATACTTCACTGAGAATCTATAATGAGCCTTTCTTCAGGAATAGATCACATATTAGAAATCAGATTCATCTGAGTTTATCTAAGTTATCTACAATGAGCCCTCCACCCCAAACAAATGAGGTTGAAAGGGGATCTTCTGGGGTTTTTCACACTGCCATCGTATTCAGGGGTGAACAGACCTAGAAGCTTTAGTAAAGCTTAGACAAAATATTCATCCACTTTGCAACAGAGGACTAAGTGACAAAGGTGGTTGCTAGGGGGAACAGGGCTAAAAGCACTGTATTGTGATTACTATGAATGCCAGAAGCATCACAGACCCTGACATTTCTGTACCACAGACAATGTGAACTTGTTTTTCGCATGTACAAACACATTTACATTTTCCCTTCTGTTGCATTTATTTAGAGGGCTAGTGGAGTCGTGAGCCATCCTTTTTCCCTCCCTTTGGTATGTAATTGAACCTTGGATAACTTCATCTGCTCTAAACTTACGTAAGAAAGAAAACCTCTCTGGCTGGAAATGCATGTATTTAAAGCCAGTCAGTAATGTAAATTGGTACAGATTTTTGGGAGGACTGTTTGATAGTAGTTATCAAAATTGTAAATATGTGTAATTTGGGGACCAATAATTCCCTCTCTAGAAACTTGTCTGAAGGAAATAATCCATCCAGATGTACAAAGATGGCTGCAAGAGAAAACATTGGAAATAGCCCAGATGTCCATGTATAGCACACTGGCCAAAGAAACAGGTTGTATTAATGCAATGGAATAGAATTCTTTCTTTGTAAGGTTGTGTGTATGTATGTGGGAAAACTAGGTAATAATATTTTAAAGTAGTGAGGGGGAGAAGAAGGGCAGGTTATGGCACAGTGTGCATAGTGTGTTCTCAATTACGTAAAAATTTCCTTCTCAGTATAAAGGCATCACTGACTCTGGGAGGGTTTACTCCACAATTTGAGCAATGGTTTATATCTGGAGTTGAGATTATGGGGAAAACTTTCACTTTCTGAACTTTTGTTTTGTTTGACTTTTTAAAAAGATTTGCATTCTTTTAAGTATGTTGACTTTAAAGCCCTTTTTAGATTGCCCTATTAACTTTAGTAGCTTAACCATGACTTTTCCTGTTTATTGGGTTAGTATGATGCCTTTTAAGGTGCTGAATTTCCATTCATGACTTCTAATTCTTGCTGCTGAGTTTATTTGCCAAAGGAGTGAATTATCCTAGGGTCTTTTTGCCCATGTGTGCCTTGGGTCATGGAAGCTATCTGATGTGGTGCTTTTGCATTTATCCCTACCTGAACTCTGGGATTCAATAGCTCCAACCAGGTGTTACTTTAATGTTTCAATTTGACATTCTGTCTGTTTACTTCTGACTGGTTATGCAAATCAAGTCCCCCCAGTTGCGCTTTCCTGTTTGCAGACTTCACACAGGGAACCTGGTTCCAAGGCCTTGTTGTGCCTTTGGGCCCTGCCACTTTAAGTCTGGCCATATTGGGCTTTGAAACCAATCCCTCAGCACACCACCTGTTCCCGATCCCCAACAGGCAGAGTGAGCTTTGTGCCACCTCACTGCTGTGGTTTTCTGACATCTAGTGAATTCTCTTCCTTGATTTCGAGTTTGGTCTTATATAAATTTAAAAATATTCAATATTTTCTAGTATCTTTAAGCAATAATAGAGACTAAGGGACGATTGTATCATGTGCTTAATCTACCATGTTGACCCTGAAATTTGTGTGCTTTCATGATTACAAAATGTGTGTGTGTTTGTGTATCCATATCCATGGAAAATAATTCTTCTTGCTTCTCTGTCTTAGAAAGTGATATTTTGGGACCATTACCCCTAGTTCCTCAAAAGACCCAGAACCCTAATTCCAGAAAGAGGTTGTCTCTGCCACAAGTTGCCTCCAGCTCTTTTAGACCAAAGAGAAACCTATAGAGGACCCAGATTACTTTTAAGTCTTACTATTAGGCAGCTTTTAGACTAGTTGAAAAATAAAATGAATCCATCTGAAATGTGGGTCTGCAAAAGATTCTTACCAACATGAGTCCTAAATGCCTATGAGTGCTTGGGAGTCCAGAGAGAGAATATGCATGCCATGCCACAACACAGCTTGTGGTACAAGCTCAGATGCAAGAACTGTGTTTACTTAGCTTTACAGGAGAGTGCTAGGCAAGAGATCTAGTAGGTGCCACTCATTTCCATCTCATTGGAGGCCCAGAAGTTATCCAAGTCTATAGCTTCTTTTGACTCATCACGCACACAGGGGGCATATACAGCTTCCACAGACAAGAGTCAAGGTGAGGATGCGTCTCTTTGACACAGAGGAGGCACAGCCTCTTTTTCTCACCAATCTTCTTTACCGTTCTAGTCAAGTAGGCCCAAGGCCAAGTCACGGGTCCCATAGAACAGGTGTAGTTCCACATAGCAGCTTCCAAAGAAATAGCCCTGTGAGAGACTGAGGTCCTTCTCAGGCAGGCCCAGCCCTGAGGTTAATTAACGCTTTACTCACAGAGCAGCCAGGACAAGGCTGCGAGAGAGGGAACTCCAGCATGAGTGGAACTCGACCTGGGCTGTGAAGTAAGGGTAAAATTCCATTCCATAGCACTAAGAATGGAAGGAGGGAAGTCTACTTATCTTGAGCCAAACTAGAGCAGCAGAGATGTTCAGGCATGTTTGCCATCAGTCTCTTAGAGTCAAGGTTTCTGTTGTGGAAATTGAGGCCAGAACAGTAGGGTAGGGCCAAGCTGTATGGGATTTGAATGCTGGGATGAGTAGCATGGATTTACTTTCCACCCACATTGTTCAATATCACATAAGGCTATTTAAATTTATTAAAATTGAACAAAATGAAAAAAATACTACTTTGGTCATCACAGCCACATTTCAAGTGCTCAATCACCATCTGTGTCTAGGGACTACTGTTTTGGATAGCATAGACGTAGAACACAGCTGACATGGCAGAAAGTTCTATTGGAAGGCACGGCTCTAATTTGGGGGAAACCATTGACATTCTCTGGGTATAGGAATTAGATGGAAAATGAAATTGTGTTGACATTGTCTCTGATCCTTGCCCTTGGGCCTGGGTGGACATGTGCTTCAGTCATTAAAGAAAAAAAAAAAAGTCAATGTCCTGAGAGTGTGCTTTGAAAGTGATGATCTCAAATGCTCTGATGGTTGGAATTTGGGTTTCCATGGCAACTCTGGCTATGGAATAAGATCATCCCATCAGTCTGCAGTATCCTTTCTGATTCCTATCTTGGAATTCTGGGATGAGTCCTTACAAGGGGCCTAAACATGGTATTGGGAAATTAAAAACACTTCTAGATTTGATTTTTCTAGGTTCTCACAAGGAAACTTCTCCTTGCTGTGTTTTTTGCCTGTTAAATAAGGGTGTCATAGGGTTGATAGTCCTTACTTTTTCCCTGCCATCATGCTAATTCCTGGAGTCAGAGCTCTCTGGGTGTCTCTTACATTTGCATGGCTGCCCCATACCTCTCTTTCATAAAATCTGTTTTCCCATTTTATAGATGAGAAACCTGAGAATTTAAGTGACTCACCAAAACTTAGTTTCCAGTTAATAGCTTGAGGAAGATGTAACTCTAAGTCTAATGGCTCTAAATTCGGGATTTTTTATTCCCCTAACATGAAATATATAAATGAGCTATTTATTTGAAAAGAAAATATAGTCTGTTAAAACTGAGAAGCTTGCCAACTAGGCAAAAAAGAAGAGGTTAAAATGCTGCATGTATTCTTTACCCCTCAGGGAGAAACACAGCAAATCTTGATTGCTGCATTATATAAGGGAGAAGCAATGCCAGCATCTGAAACAGTGAATAATTGCCTGCACTTGGCTTTGGGATGCATTATGTGAATCTTTGGCAGCAGATAGCCTTTTCTCATTAGGCTAATATTAGATTTAGTTTGTATTTCTTTGGCACAGAGTTAAAGGAGCTGGCCTGGAACTTGGTGCTGGAGGCAGGAGGAGGAGAAAACTGGGAGCTTTGGATAAGCCACAGGCGGATAAATGAGAGTTGACTGCAGGGCGACGGGTGGACATTTGTAACAGTGAGCAGGAGCCGTTAATCTGGGATTAAAACAGAAAGCTAAAAGGACTTAGACTTAGGTTAAAAGATGAAGGGTGGATTGTGCTTAACCTTGATCAAATTACATTGCTCAGCTGCCTCTGAGAAGGTCTGTGGCAATTTGGGGATAGAATGATCTAATTCTTGGCTATCTCAGTTTCTTGGCTCGAGGAGCAAAAGTGTCTCCAAATAAAGCTGCCAACCCAGGATAATGTCACCAATGACAGGAAAGGACATAATGCATGAGAAACATAATGAGCACATACTTTGTTAAGAATTCTCATAAGGGTCAGAACAAGAGAGTCCAGAAAGAGTGACTTCATGCTATGTGACTTCCAAGGGCCCAAGTCCATCAACATTGTGTACTTGGACAGATCTCAGAAGAAACTATAGTAAATTTATATTTGGAGAGGTAAACATTTCTTACTAACACTAACATGTTAAACTCTGAAAAGTGTGACAGTAAATAGGGTATGTTTAAGCCATAGATGTGTTGTATAATCAACAAAGAAGAAAACCCTAGGGAGCATCTGACCATCTGATTTATTTTACAGGTAAGAGAGATGAGATTCAGATGAGATTAAATGACTTCTCCAAGATCTTGGGGCCAGTAGTGTCACAGTCCAGCCTGAAACACAGTTCTTCTTTTACATGATCCATACTTTTCGCTCTTTTGTGCTGTCAAATCTATATGCAATTACAAGTGCTTGGAGCCATTTCGTTAAGGGTGCCTTCTGGTGGACTGAGACCTTTACCTGTGCCATTTTAGGATGCAAATTAAAGGGTGGGATTCTGGGAGGTGGATCAGAGCCTACCAGATTCATCTGAGTTTGCCCACTTTAACTAGTAAATTTTTAAGGTAATTCTCTCTGGAGATTATTGGTACTTGCTATCCCTTCTGCCTGTAATGTTCCTCCCCTCAATTATTGTGCAGCTGGTTCCTTGTCCTTTAGATCCCAGCTCAAATGTGCCTCTTCAAGAGTCCTTTTCTGACCACCCTCACTAAATTAGTCCCCAGTCACACTCTCTGACATCACTTGTTTCGATGTCCTCCCCAGAACTTATTCTGGTCTGAAAGCATTTTATTTCCTGTCTCCACTAGAATTTCAGCTCCTTGAGAGCAGTGATCTCGTCTGTCATGTTCATTGCTGTACCATCAATGCCTGCTACTGTGTCCAGCAAATAATAAAGATTAAATTTTTGATAAATGAATAAGTTCATGTGATAGAGAATCCCCTTTCCCCTCTGGGTTTTCTCCCTTTTTTTTGCCTCATGGTTATTTCATTATCTTTAGCTTCTCTGTAAGTAAACAAAAGGATAAATCCTGTTGGGTTCTATAATGGTTGACCATATCAGGGGAATGCTTTTCTGGACTGGTGGGTTCAAGTGGTATGTCGTCCACAGGGTGAACAAGGGATACTTCCATAACTACTCTATCATCCTTCATCCTCAAAAAGTCTAGGCTGTCTCTAAGACCAGGCAGATACCCGATTACAGTTTGTGGCAGTCATTCCAAACTTCTCTTAGATCCACCCTCCAGGTTAGGGCCCTGTCATCTCTGCCACACTCTAGGGTTGGCCAAGACTTCAGATGGCAATGCTCCTGCACCCTCCTCTGCAGCTCTGTTCAGGGGCCTTAGCATAATCATCAGCTGACTCCTGATTTCCACCTCATCTCCCTGATCTAGTTAAAATTTGAAGGAAATGGAAAGCAGCTTCTTTTCTTTAAATTATTAGGAACTCCTGACTTAAAGTAAAAAATCGGACCACCAGGTAAAACCTGACACATTATTTCCAGGGCTGTATGAAATAGAAATAGTTTTCAGATGTTGCTTTCACACATGGCGGTAGATATATACTGTCTTAGCTTGAGCTGTTATAACAAAGTACCATAGACTGGTAAGCAATAGACATTTACCTCTCACAGGTCTGAAGGCTGGAAATTCCCAAGCTGATTCGGTTCCAGTGAGGGTCCTCTTCCTGGCTTGTAGACAGCCACCTTCTCGCTGTGTTCTCACATGGCACAGAGTGCTCAGGTCTCCTTTCCTCTTATATAGATGCTACTCCCATCATGAGGACTGCATCCTCATGATCCCATCTAAACCTAACTACCTTGCAAAGGCCCCATTTCCAAATACCATCCCATTGGGGGTTAGGGCTTCAACCTATGAATTTTAGGGGGGCACACCCATCCAGTTCATGACATACACACATTGAGGATCTCTTATCCAAAATGCTTGGGACCAGAAGTGTTTTGGATTTTGGATTTTTTTGGATTTGGGAAGGTTTGCTTATATATAATGAGATATCTTGGAGATGAGGTCCAAGTCTAAGCATGAAATTCTTTTATGTTTCATATATTCCATATTTACATAGGCTGAAGGTAATTTTATATAATATTTTTAATATTTTAGTGCATGAAACAGTTTTGACTGGGCGTTGACTGCAACCTGTCATATGAGGTCAGGTAGAATTTTCTCCACTTGTGGTGTCATGTCCCTGCTCAAAGTCTCAGATTTGGGAACATTTTGGATTTTAGATTTTCAGACTAAGGATGTTCAACCTGTATCAAATATGCATTTTGGCCAAATGCCAAATGGCTGAGTATTAAATCACTATTTGGCCGAAGTTGAGTATCATTATCATAAAAATGGATGTTTGGCATACAAGAATAAATCTGAAATATTAATAAGAACATCTATTTATTATAACTTAATTAAAATTATACCAAGCATATTTTTTAGAAATTGGCATAATAGAGCAGTGGCAGTAATTTCTCAGAGCCGTCAGCTCCTGTGGTTTTTATATTACACATTTATGATTTTGAAAACATGCTCTTTTTCAACTGAGGTTAGTGAAGGAGCAAAATATGCTTTTGTCAAGCCCTGCTATGACAGTAACGGTGCTAATGGTGATATTCCCCCCAGTTCATTAAGCTTTCCTCCTGTCCAACAATAACTGACTAAAAATAAAGACGTGACTCCTGGACTTGCCACCTTGTTGATGGCTGTGATGCAGTTTCATTGAAATGGTCTCGTAAACTAAAGCTTTGGGCTGTGCGTGAAAAAGGTAATTTGTTAAAATACTCAAAATCTAGCTTAATGTTGCTGCTGTGCCTTGTGTTTTTTAATTCCTAAGCGATGTTCCCACAATATTCATATAAAACAACACTCTCAACCAAGCAACCAGAATGATCTTGTTAATGATCAAAATCCTTCTCAAAATCCTTTCTAATCATGCCCCATTTTTCTCAAATTAAAGCCAAAGTCCTTTCAGTGCCTTGTCAGGCCCTGCGTGATCTGTCCCCTGGTGAGTCCCTTGTGCCATCTGCTGCGATGTTCTTCCATGCCTAGGCTGCTCCTGGTTCAAACCCGTCTCCTCCCCGTCTCAGTGCCTGTGTCCCAGCTGTTCTCTCTGCCTGGTTCCTCTTTCCTCGGGGAACACAGGCCATGTTCCTTCATCTCCTTCAAATCTGAGCTCCAGCATAATCCTCTCAGTGAGGCTGAAATGGGCAATTCTATCTAAATAACAACCTCTTTCCCAATGCCCCTGCTCCCGTGACTCTTTGCTGTAATTTTTTTCTCCATTGACACTTACCACTTTTTAAAACAATATGTAATATTCTTATTTTCTATGCTTATTTTATGTCACCATCTACTAGAGTGTAACCTCTGTGAGGCAGGGACCCATTCTGTTTAATGATATATCCCTAAGACTCACAGCCATGCCCTGTACCTGAAAGGGGCTCAGCTATTTGTTGTTTGAATGAATCCTTGTAATAATTAGTATGCATTTAGTCTTGGCCTGGCTGGTAGGCTTATAATACATAAAACCAGAAGAATTTTACTCTCTAAGTTACATCTGGAATATCTACTTTTATTAGAAAGGGAATTTTCATAAAGCAGCAATGAAATCAAAGGACTGCTGGGCGTGGTAGTTTTAACCTATGGTCCCAGACACTTGGGAGGCGAAAGGCTCACTTGAGCCCAGGAGTTGGAGGCCAGCCGGGCAACATAGCTAGACTCCCTCTCTTTTTAAACAAACAAGCAAAGGACAAGGGACATCCCTGTTTGCGTTATTGATAATGTTAAAATGAGTTAAATATGTTAACCTATATGATCAAATAATCATTCATTGCACACAGTTTGGGGTTGCCAAAAATATAGTTGAGCTGGCATTTGGCTACTTTGGCCTGCCAAAAACCAAGGCTGAAGCCAAATCCTAACAGCATGTTTTGGCCAAATGATACAATTAAAGCTGAACTTCAGCATTTCTTTATATAATTGAGCAGTGTAGTTCCTAAATGTTCACACGTCTAACTTGTGTACTGTGTCACCAACCTATTTTGAGGGGATATAATACCAGCCTCTTCTCCTGTTGTACTAAATATACAAAAGGGTTAACCCTACACCTGCCTGGGTGGTAGTAACCTCTTAGCATTTGTCAGTAACAGGCCAGAACTAGAACAGACAGAAGACAGAAAAACATCAAAGCCCGAATTTGTTATCAAGCAGAAAGTTTTTATAGAGATGTGATTTTTCTACTTTTTAATTTATTTTCTAAATGATAGTCAAGAACACGGGGTCTGGGGCCTGGAGTCTGATCTCTGCCCTGCCACTTATGAGCTGCATCACCTGAGGCCAATTTCTTGACCTCGTCATCTGTCCAGTAGGAATAATAGTATCTACTGCATGTGGTGGTTGTTAGGATCATTGGAATTTATATATAAACTGGTTAGAATGGCACCTGGCATATCGTAAGCACTATGTAAGTTTGCTACTATTCTTATTCCTATTATCATCGTTCTCCTCAGGAAACATTTTGGCAAGTGGATTGGGAATTATATGCGTATATATAATTAGCAGAAGATCCAAACTGGCTGCCTATAGCCATATTGAATATACCAGCAAGTTTTGTTTGGCCACACAAACTTAAAGTTTAAATTATTTTTCAACAATGGAGAAACCCAAACATTTTCCATTTAAAAGCTCCAGATTTCTCTCTTCTCTTAAAAAATTAGCAGATCTGGAAATGATAAGCTTAAATTTAGAGTAGTCTAGAAGCTTCCCCTTTTAGATGGTTTTAATTTGGTTCTGTCCATATCTGGCTTTCTTCATGTTTCTTTCTAAGCTGCTGTGGGCAGTTTAATATGACCCTTGGTATATAGGATCTTGACATAGTATAAAAGGTATCATTAACCCTCTCTTATATAGTGAGAGCAGCTCTTGTATCCTTAAAAATGCACACATCATTCTACATTCGAAAGTACATGTTAGGTTCCTTCTCTGGTGATACTATATTGAGCAAGACAGACCCTACCTTCATGGAGTTTCTATTCTACTTGGGTGACTGTATTGCAAACAAGCACTACCATGAAAATTCTAATATGGATTTAGAAGGAAGCCAGCTGAGGTTTGAGAAGCTGAGACAGAAGATAAAGATGGAGTAGAGGACAGGGGAATGAGGGAAGAAAAAGAAGGGAAGGGTGTTTTCTGAGATGAAATCTAAATGTTTGAAAGGAGCAGCCATGCCTAAGGATGGGAGCAAGAGGATTTCATGGGCCCGGATCCTCCCATGTAGAGACCCTGAAGTAGGAAAGAATATATCCTACTCTGCAGAGAAAGAAAGCCACTGTGGCAGGTTCTCCAATGGCTCAGGGTGATATTGGAGAGAACATGTGGTTTCATCTGAATCTTAGTGCAATGGAAAATCCATGAAAGGTTTTTCATAGGAACGGATTAGAAGACCCAAGCTGATCCTCAGAGAGCTGATTAAAATCTAGCGTGAGTGTAAACGGAGAGAGTAGGGGATTATTGTAGTTCATACAGCTGAGAGATGGTGGTGTCTTGGGCCAGGATGGTGTCAATAGCAATGGAGAGATTTATTTTGAAGATAGAATTGGTAAGACATGATTAGGTGTAAACTGTGAGGAAAAGGGAGGAATTAAGGATGACTCATACATTTTTGTTTTGAGAAGCTAACCGAATGCTGCTGTTATATAGTGAGATAGGAAAAATTGGCAAGGGAGAGTGTGGCTAGGGGAGGCTTTGGAGTGGGGGGAATTGAAATTTCATTTGACTGTGTTCATTTTGCAACTCCTCAGTTATAATGAAGAGAAGACATCAAGTAGGCTGTTGGACTTGTGCATCCAGGATTCCAGGAGAGGTCTCTGCTAAAGATATGCATAGGGGTCATATTTGTCACACGGGGGTGTGCGTATATGTGTGTGTGATAAAGAGTGTAGGAGCCAAGGGGTTTCCATTGGTCCTTCCTCTAGGAGGTAGTGTCCCTTCCATGTCCCTGTTTCTGCTGCCTGTTTGATGACTGTTGTCCTTGCTCTGTCATCTTTGGACTGTGGTGGGTCTAAGGGCTCTGGCTGTTCAGTTTGAAGGGTAATGGCACGAAAGGACTTGGATAGAAATAGCTCGTCCTCGCCTTTCTCTTTTCAGTCTAATTTTTGATCCCACTCCCCAACTGTATTTACCTACTGTTAACTGTTTCATGCCTCTAGTGAAAGGAGACCGGTGCATTTCATGGGCAGTTGGAAAATAGGAAGGCTAGGGTTGTTGGGCCTGAGCTGACATAGTTTTTGGCTTTAAGGCTCATTAACTTACTGTAGGGATGGGAGGGCGTATCTGCGTCTCACCAGTGCTGTCACGGTAGACATTACTAGCCTTCACCAACATCCCCGTCTCCTCTCCTCCTGGGCTCATGGGGGACTACACTTCCCAATCTCCCAGAATGACTAGTTCTAGACAGAAAGTGGCATGCTGCACTAACAGGCTAGGGCAGCAAAAACCCAGTGCAGTCTCCAACTCCCTCTTTCCTCTGGGGAGTGTGGTGGCTGCATGTTAAGACGGCAGAGCCCAAAGGCAAAGGAACTTTGATCGCCAAGTTGCTGCATGGAGGACAGCTGCCCAGGAGCTGACCTTTTGACCAAGAAATAAAATTTCATTGTGTCCCTAGATTTTGAGGAATGTTTGTCACTGTGGCATCAACCTAGCCTAGTTATATTAATCCAAGTGGCATCTGGAAGCAATGCATTATGCATGCTCTTAGACTGTGAGCTCTTTGTAGGCAGGGATCTTGCTAAACCGCAGGCCAAGTGCAACTTCCGATAAAGATGGGTATGCTTAACTATTACTCTAAAGTCAGTATTGATCATGACTTTCTTTTTAAGAGATGAAGATATCAGTGTTCTTTTTACCCTGAACTACTGGACTGAAATTAAATTGCCATTTTAAGATTTTAAAGCTTTCCTCCGGGGTCCCGGAAATTGTTACCAATGTCAGGACATTCTGGGGCATGTGTCTCCCTAGTGCTCCATTTTGTGTTTGTATGTAAGTGACAGCAATTGGCTGCTGCTCCATTTCATTCTGATGCTGTGATTTTCCTTTCATGTGGCTTGTGCTTTCTTCAGCACCTGTAACTGGCCTTAGTTGCTGGGTGTGAGAGGTAGAGATAGATGTTGTTTTTCTCGTGTCATTTGTTTATGAGTGTGTGTGTGTTTGTGTGTGTGTGTGTGTGTGTGTGTGTGTGTGGTTTAATCTGCTTTAGCAATTATTTTGGAGACGCTGATTTATTTTTACCTACTGCATGCAAATCTGGCCTGGATCATTTACCATTTACACATCAACTTTCTGAGACACAAGTGCTTCTCCTTGAACGACCCCGCCTCCTCTTGGGCTTACTTGGCTAATATTTATTGGCAACATCTGGGCTCTAGCGCAATGAAGTTATTTACAGAGGTGCTTATTAGTGCGCTTCTGTGAGTCATGGCCGTTTCTAGCCAACTCTGCCATTTTGTTGAGGGTGACACCCAGCGGATCCCCCGGATTTACAGCCGTTTCTCAGGAAGCAGGGGTTTCCTGGTGTGTGTTCGTGAAAAATCACTGATAATATAGGGAAAAGAAATGGTTATGCTTGGAATGGACATGAGAAATTGTCTAATCCAACCTGCTTATTTTACTTGTGAGAATATTGATGGGCAAAGAAGTGAAATGACTTGGAGAAGCCTGCAAGAAGTAAATTACAGATATGCAATAGGAGTTAGAATTTTTGTTTCTTGGGCTGTCACTGCACCATGCCTTTTCTTTCTTGGGACTTTATTCGATACTTTATCCAGGATGCTTATGGGGGAAACATTTTCTTTGTTCCTAGATCGTTTCTTAGGTTTTCTTTCAGGGAAGAAAAGTATGAGAGCATTCAAATTGTGCTTGGATTAGTTATTTTCAGTGTTCTAAGGGTTTCTCAACCTTCCTTCTGGAGCTCTCCTTAGAGCCATCACTAGGTTAGGGCAGAACAGGTTGTTTTAGCTTTATGTTCTGGGTACGGATGGTGACGGTTCCTGCTGAGAATGGAATGAAAAGGGACTGCCGTCTCTGACTACTATCAAAAGTGATTCTTGGGGTCATGCATTTATTTCCACTCACTCCTTTTTAAAATATATGATATTTGATACATATATAATTGCATATAAAATGTATGACTAATTGTAAAATTAAACTGAACCCATCACCAAACTTATTGAACTAGTCTGCTCACTCTTAAATTCATCTTCTCTTGTTTTCTCTGGATTTGACTGGCTCTCTTAGCGTATTCTTTTCATTGTTGCATTTTATCCTTCTATAAAATGTTGCTACCTAAACATATGTACAAATGTTCTCTGTCTTTAAAATAGCCATAATTACAACAACTCCTCTTTTTTTTTTTAACATTGTTCCTCAAATACAGTGATTTCTAAGACTGTCCTGAGCCCTTGTCTGGTGTCCATCACCACTCCCGTAATCCTTATCTCCAGATCTGACTTCTCGCCTGAGTCCTTGGTGGACAGTTCCACCTGAACGTCCTGCAGTTATATCAAAGGACAACATCAAAAGGAGCAAAAGAAATCTGCTCTCTCCTTTGACCACCATCCTAATTTTTTGTAATCCTAAAGAAATCCTGCTTATATGCACTGCCTACATTTATTACATCATGCACACTTTCTCTTGAGATTTGATCTGTGACTACATTGCTGAAACTATAGTTAATAAAGTCAATAATGAGTTGTATTTTCCCACCATTGCGCCCCTCTCCTTGGTGCTTATTCTTACTTTTCCGAAGAGTTTTACGTCATTGTTCAATTCCTGTTTTGTTTGTTTTGGAAATGCATTCCCCCTAACTTGCTCTACAAGCTGCTGCCATAATTGTGTTTTCTGCCTATTTCTCTGGCTTTCCCTTCTTTTTTAAATGGCCTCTTTCAGTTTTCTTTATCCCCCAAATAGTGATTTCTGAGCTTGCCATCAGCCCTTTTCTGGCCTCTCTTAACATTCCCTTCCTTGGCAGCCTGATGCAGATGGCACCAGATCCTTACTTATCCTCAGGCCTGACCTCTCCTGAGTCCTCCTCCCTCACGTTGAGCTGCCTGTTGGGCATTTCCACTTGGGTGTACTGCAGTAATGCCAGAGGGCACAGTCAAAGGAACATAACAGAGGAAAGTCTGCATCCCTTCTTTAGGAACTCTTAAGACTTTGACAAAAAAAAAAAAAGAAGAAGAAAAAAAAGAACCAAGGAGAAAAATCTCACTTGCATTAAATTGCATGGCAGTCAAGCTCATTTCTCATTCATCTTGTCATTTTCCAGGAAGATATTTCTTTTTAGAAATGCTGCACACCTAAATTATTTGATTAACATTACTTTTCTAAATTTTTTCTTTTATCCTTAATTACTGGGTATTGATTTCTATATTGTTGGACTGAATAGAAATTTATTCTTCTATCTTACAGCTTTCTGAACAACATGTATTAATTAGATAGCCCTGTGAACCATGAACTTTAATACACTAATTTATTTTTCCTCTAGTCAAGTTGAGAGGTGCAATTTAACATTTGGTTTCTCTTATTGAAGAGCAGTTTTAAGACAATAACAAAAGTTAAAGTTTTGGATATTTGTGAATGGTTTTAATTCCTATTTTAAATTAATCCTACAGAAGAACAGTGTAGGTGTAACATAAGAAACAGAGATGTGCTTTTCTTAAAAATTTGTTCTTACTAAATAGATTTATTTGCTATGCATTAAGAAAAGTTCAAATTTTTATAATAGGGTGCTCAAAATAACATTCATGTGTTCCTTTTTACTCTAGTTCCTTTTTTTGTTTTTGTACTCTGGGGAGATACAGGTTTTGTGGAATCTAAAGCTTATATCATTTTGGAAATTTTGCTACAAAATTTGAAATACAAAAATTAGTATAGTATGAGTATTAGAATAATTAATAACAAATAAGTTTTAAAGAGCTGAAAAATATCTCAAAATACAGAAAAGTAAATTTTTATTAACTGGCATACCTCTAATACTTTTTTGCCTTCATAGTTTGTTTGTTCATTGATTGCCTCTTTCTAAAACAATGATTTTATAATTTTCTTATAGCAAGGATAAACAAATCAATGTTTTCCTAGTGTGTTTGACCAAAATTTCTTGGCATTATTGATATTTGGATTTATATCATGTGATATCACACACAGTCACTGGTTATACTAATGCTATAGATTTGAGCCCTAAAAAAGGAATTATCTATACATTCTACTTCTTACTATTCCTATAAAAGGAAAAAAAAAATAAGGTGTATTTATAATTTTACATACCATATTGTCAAGTCTCTTCCATACATCTCTTTTGACTTGGCGTCCATGAAAACTAGGTTTTCTGCTTTCAATTTTCCACGTCTAAATTGGAAGCATTTCTCAAAGGCTCTTAGCTCCTGCTTCATTACATTTCAAAGCTTGCTTCCTCCACTACCGCTTGCTTCCAGAGCCTAATGCCACTGCCTCCTTACTCTGAGTGAGTCCACATGGGTGGGATGGTGGTGTGGAAGTATTTGTGGAAGTCATTCCTACGCCGAGGCAGCTCATGATAACTGCACATGGAAGTCGGTTGATTATATAAACCATATCCAGGGGTGGGAAACCTACAGCTTCGGGGCCACGTGTGGCCTTCTGGATCCTTGAGTGCAGCCTTTTAACCGAGTCCAGATTTTATGGAAATCCTTATTAATCATACTAAACCCGAAGTAAGTGTGATTCTACCTCAACTCTCCCTTAGCTGGATCCCAAAAATGTCTGTGGATACTCTAGGACCATCTGACAAGAGGAAAGTGTGACAGAGGGGAGTGGGAATTAAGAGACGATTATCTTAACTATGGATGAAATATCTCACTGTTGCAAATATCACAAATTTTACCAAAATACGTGATCATGCGAATCTAGTGGTAAGGCCCCTTCTTGGCCCTGATAAAGCTTGAGCTCCCCTAGCCTCACAGTATATCCCCCCCTGTGTAGCCTAAATGTATAGAATGGTTCCTAAAACGTTAGATTTCTGAATCAGTTTATGTTCTAATCGTAGTTTTACATTATCTCTTTTTGAGATTTTAAAATTTGTATTTCCAAGTGTGTTCTTTATTAGAGTCGATCCCCTCAATAAAGGTCATATAATTAATTTCAAACTGAATTTTTATAAAACCGCCTAGATTTCTATATAGAAATGTACTTTAACATGCATAGTTTTGTGCCGTCATTCGCTAAGTGCAACACACTAGACTTTCCATGCGTGTTACCTAACTTCTACACGAAAAGGAGGAGAAGAGAATGTTTTTAATTACAGCAAACACATGTAGCAGTTATCACAGGCCAGGTGCTGCTCGAAGTGCGTGTCACTCCTGTCACCACCTCTAGTTCTGACAGAACGGCTCAGCAGATAAGCAGAAAGCCCTCCCACTACACACTCAAGAAATGTTAGATAAAATAAAACAAAAATCCTAGTAAATGTATGCCGAGCTTTGTAAGGAAGTAAAGTAAATCACCAGATGCTAGAGGGAAAAAGAGAACTGCACACCAGAGAGGTGAGTATATGGGACGGCCCGGTGGTGCCTTTGCTAGAGGGCTGACGTTTGGTTTTAACGCTCACTGTGGTTAGGGATGGGAGAGTTGGAACTACCACCCGTGCATAAAAGAGGAACCCTTCAAAGGGTGTCTTCTGTGGGAAAGAGTGACCTAGAGAGTCTTCCCACTAGTACAGAGAAGGAAAAGGAAACTTGTTGGTTTTAATCTAGGTTTAAGGTGGGGGGAAAAGATCTTTCTAGAAAAACTTGTGTTCATGTACCTATATTCCTGCGAGTTTGGGATCTATAAATACTTCCAATATATTCCAATAACTAAAAACTGAAAAAAATAATTCCCAAATTATTTGTGTGTTAATGATAGCCTTCAGACAGGTGTCAGAACCAAAATCCACTGTGGAGGGAGTCCTCTTGAGATATTGGGGAATCAGTAAATAACTCTCCTTTCTTCTCACTTTAATTGTGACCCAACTAAAGTGTAAAGTATCGTAGTCAGGCAGATATGAATCAGAATTTCTGTTTCTGACAAATCTGTTCGGACAATGTGCGGTTCGAGCTTGCTAGTACTTTACCCTCAAACCTGATCAGCTTCTTTACTGCATCTTAGCTCAGCATCACTGTTGCAGGACACACACGTGGGACAGGCCATTGTCAGCAATCTCCCAAAGATTGCATATGCTCTAGCAGTCATCGCGGTCTGTGTGTAATGATGAATATTACCAAGATGTTATAGAAAGATGTAACAATTCTAAAGTTGCATGCACCAATAAAATAGCCTCAAAACATATGAATAAATTGAATGGAGAAATTGGGGAATTACAAATCATAAAAGAAAGTTTTAACTTTCTTTTTTTAGTATTTGTAACCCTAGGTGGACCAGAGTTAGAACGGATATAGAAAATATGAACAGCACGATGAAGAATCTTGAACTAGTGGGCAAAGTAGAACCTTGGACTAACAATTAAAAAATACACATTCTTTTTTTTTATTTCAGAATATTATAGGGGCACAAATGTTAAGGTTACATATATTGCCCTTGCGCCCCCCTCCCTCGGATCAGATATACATTCTTTTTGTGCATATAAGCCAATAAGATACAAGTGACAAAATTAAAGATGCACATGCTATAACCTAGAGATCCCACTTACATAAGGAAGAAGACATTCCCAGAAATGTTAATTGTAGGATTGTTTGAAATAGCAAAAATGAGAAATAACCTCATGTTAAATTTATATAAGGAATACTAAATATTAATTAAAATGATTGAACTAGAGTGACTCAAAATGGATTGGTCTCATAATATCGAGTGACATAATCAAGTTGTAAAATAATATATGCAGCATGATATTTATGTTATGTTTAAAAATATTGTTTATGGGTACATATATATTAAGAGTCATAAGAACATGTTAGAGTTTATAAACAATATTAGAATATTATCTCTAGAGGTGGGGTCAAATGGAACAAGTGAGAACAGGCTTTACAAAGGTCCTTTGTGTTTGGAATGTTTTATTTTCTGTTTTTTAAAAGATCTTGAGTTCAATTAGGTATCACTTCAAGATTTGACAAATTTGAGTGAAACCACAAAGATGGATATATACATACCAGCTATGTGTAAGTCTGCATACCCCCAGAACTCAGGCCATGTGTTGAGATATTCTGTAGTTTTTCTCATGATGAGTCCTAGGATTATAGTGCACTTTTTGCCCTTTCCTACCTACCACGGTTATGATAATCCTTAAAGACTCATTTCAGATGTTCTTTCTCCATGAAAGCTGCTCTGATCTATCCCAACCCCAATCAAAATTAAGCTTCCAAAGTGTTCCCTTGCTCCTTGCTTATTCCTCTAGTATGGACCTTACATCACAAGCAGCTGGGCCCACGTCTGTTTCTGTCTCTAGATGGTGAGTTTCTTGAGGACAAACTCTGTGTGTCTTTGTCATCCCTAGCTATCAGCATATTTACACTTAGATTCTAAAATTAACATTAACAAATGATGTAGACAATTTCTATTTAGAGAATCTTGGAGTCCAAAAGTTATTCTTTGGTGATAGCCCTATGGACTTATGTATACGTGTCATTCACCAGTTGGTAAAAGTAGGTCATTGAGATACCCCAAATGTTGTGACTCATGAGTGATAGTTACTAGGGGGTATTGGTCAGTTCTGTTACAGGAGTCCTGAAGAATGCCACATGGAATTCTGAAGCTTTCCTTGAATTCACCCTGCCTGTATCAGCAATTCTAGAAGACAGTGCTGAGAGTATAGGAATGGCATTTTCAGTTCTAGGATGTAAAAGGATGAAGGTTGGATCTTTGAGAATATCAAAGATCATACCCTAAGTGGGATTGTTTCCATTTAAATCTTTAACACCTCCTTATAAGGTGACTGGTAGGTAGATTTTTGTTGCCTACATTTTAACAATGAGAATATAGGTAGGGCACAAGAGTGAAGACTCCAAATCTAAATTGCATATCTTTTGCTTAGTGCTCTGTCTGTGAGTATTTTGTGCTGACATTTTCTAGTGCCCTGTTCTCAGGATGTGATTTCTTTCTCTTCTTTTTTCTAAGCCAGTTTAGTAGAACATCATCACTTAGGACGCTCACTGGAAAGCATCAAATACCAGGGATTGGTAATTGTGCCTAAAAATCATTTTACTAAGTGCAAATTGACACACTGCTCAAGGATCCAATCCTACTCGTTACCCAATTTCATGTTGCAATGAGAAAGGGGTTTCATTGGTTGTGGTTGGGCCACGTACAGCATAATAAATACTTTCCTATGGTTTGTTTCTCTGTTCACAACGTATAATAACAAACATACAGTAGAGTCAGAGCTGGTCTGTACTTCATTGGCGCTATAGGTTATTTAATGAAATGGAGATTTATGATGTACTGATTTGCAGGGTAGAAGAGACCTCTTATTTAAATTTTATAATATAATATTTTAAAACATTGATTTGGTTGCCACTATCAGCTATAAAATTCATTCACTTCTTTGATTCATTAACAAAAGGCTTTGTATGTAGTGTTCCTGGGATAGTGTAGAGGAAGATATCAGCAATACAAAGTCATACACTAGAAGAAATTCTACTGGCTTCATTGTCGGGAGAGGGGGGAATGAAGAGGAGGCATACTGTTGTTTGAGGGAAATAAATTTAGTATCTTTTTGCTGGCATCCATTCAAAAGGAGGGAAAAATACCATAAGCAAACTGTGAAACTTGGGTAGGAGTGTTTTAGTTGTTTTTTATTAGTGATTTAACAAAACAAAGAATGGAAATCAAGTGTAAAGATAAACAACATCAGGAAAGAAATTCTTCAGTATGTGCCCTGAAAAAGTTTTCACAAAAACTAATTTGTAATTCATGGATTTGAGGAGGTACCCCGTGTGTGGCTTACTTTGCTTAGTTTTCACATTTGCTGTGTTAATGAACAACAGATGAATGTTAGCTCTTTTGCAGTTGTTGAATTATTATTTTCCTTTATTTCCTTTCCAAACCCCTAATTGGTCATCTTTATAAACTTCCCTCCCCCAAATGCTCAAGCATGGAAAAATATGGTATATTACTCAGGGCTCTGCAGAGAAACAGAACCAATTAGAGATCTAAATCTAGATCTATCTATTGAGAGACCGATTAAGGAATTGGCCTATGTGATTATGTAGGCTGGCATATCTGAAATTCATAAAGTGGGCCTGCAGACTGGAAACTCAGGCAGGATTTCTATATTGTAGTCCTGAGGCAGAATTCCTCCTCCTTTGGGAAACCTGTCTTTGCTTTTAAGGCCGTCAACTGATTAGGTGAGACCCACCCTCGCTGTGGTGGGTAACCTGCTTTACTTAAAGTCGACCAATTGTGCATGTTAACAAATACCTTCACCATAACATCTAGACAAGTGTTTGACCAAACAGCTAGACACCATAACCTAGCCAAGTCGACACATTAAATTATCTATCACATATAGTGTATTTTTATTAGAAAGTTACTGTGACCACCTTGCAAGTTATTAGGAAATTAGGAAGGAGAAAGATTAGTATATCCATTACCCCATCAGAGCTAGTTTTATTTTCCCCCAGTCTTTTTAATAAAAGGGTATATATTTTAAAGTATTTTGAACATATTTGCAATAATACTTTAGATATTTGAAAGCTTTTTTTTTTTTTTTTTTTGAGACGGAGTCTCAATCTGTTGCCCAGGCTAGAGTGAGTGCCATGGCGTCAGCCTAGCTCACAGCAACCACAAACTCCTGGGCTCTAGCAATCCTTATGCCTCGGCCTCCCGAGTAGCTGGGACTACAGGCATGCACCACCATGCCCGGCTAATTTTTTCTATATATTTTTAGTTG
>CAUYRT010054641.1:0-28270 GCA_963574885.1 Lepilemur ruficaudatus | reverse complement strand
TTTTTCTCTCTTTCCTTTCTTTCTTTCTCCTTTTTTTTTTTTTTTTTTTTTGTTTTTAAAATATCATGAAAATATTTAGCAAAAATTACAAAGATCATGCAGTATGTGGTACATGTAGTCAATGATGTCTGTGAGAACTTGGAAGTTAAGGAGAAATTATGACCTATGCAAGGAACTTAGCCTCACTCTGTAATAGACTTTAAAAATACAATAAAGGATCACTGTCTAAGACACTTCTCATAGAAAAAAATGGTTTATAAACTTTATTTGTACATTGCACCCTAATAGATAAATAATAAAATGGAAAATTGTCCACTCATTACACTCTGTCCACTCATTGCACTCCACACACTGCAATGAGGATCCCTAGAGTTCTGAGGAATAAAGTTCAGTAACCATTGTATCAGGGAATTCTTTTGAGAAACATAAAAGCAAGAACTCCTTCAGGTAGGGAAATGATGACAGCTGGATAATGTAATACTACAGTTGCTATTTACTGAGTGTCTCCTATATCTAAAGAGTTGATTTCATTGACACGAGTTAAGTATTATTATGTCTCTTTTGAATGAGAAAATCGAGACTCAGAGAGGTTAAATCGCCAAAGTCACTCAAATGCTAAGTGCACTTTTGACTCTATCAAACTGCTTCCAATATGACCCACCAAAGGAGCAGCTATTTCTTACTGCATAGATTTTCTGGGTTATCCTTGTTCTTTTGAACAAGGGCAAACTGTCGGTGGGGAGTATTTGGGAATACTGTACTTTCTGCTCAATTTTTCTGTAAACTTAAAATTGTTCTAAAAATTAAAGTATATTCTTTCTTTAAAAACTTAGCTATTTTCTGTACCAACTGTATATAACACAGCATATTCAAAAAAAAAAAGAAAAATTTAAAAAATTACAGTTAAATTCAAATCTAGGATTTACTCAGCCTCTAACTCCTCAGCCTTCAAACTTATAGTTTTACATTCACAGAAAATGGCCTGCACTTGGCTGCATTCAAAGTCGAAGAGTGAGGTTTAGTGGAAAAGGGGTACAAAAGAATTGGTAGGTTGGTGCCACATTAATGGCCTCCTGAGGTGACCCTAAGTGACTTGGGATAGGTTTCTCATCAGACAGAATGGTAAACATGAAAAGGCAGAACTACTTGGGAGACACTGGATTCATCAGGATATCAGACTACAGAGAGAGCTAAAATTGTTTCTGGAACCCCAGCTCTTAATGTAGAAGCAGAACAGACCCTTCCTGTCTTGACAAGATGCCCTCTTCTCAGTGCAGCATTCACCAACCAACCATTTAGAACTGCAAACCCTTACCCCAGCCACCCAGTACCCCCTTTCTGGCTGTATTTTTCCCCCTGGTATATTTATCACCATTAAACAAACCACATATTCTACTTGTTCTGTATATTATTTTCTCACCTGAATAGTCTAAGTTCTAGGAAAGCAGAGATTTTATTTTTACCTTTGTATCTCCAGCCCCTAGACTGGTACCTTGCATTTAGTCTGTCTCCCATAAAGATTTGATTTGAATGAATGAACCAACACTTGGAAGACACAGTGTATGTGAAAAGGACTTAGAACCATCAGCATTTAAGGCCCTCCTGCTCTACCTCCTCCTTTCTGCATCGGCTTTCACAGTTTATTTTTGACACATTGCCTTGGGTCGTTGTTTACACACCAGTGAGAAGATTGCTGAAGACAGAACAGTGGTCGACAGGATTGGGATTGGGATTATAATCCCAATGCAACTGGATAGAGGCTTGAGCAAGATAGCTTTTTTGTTGAAATTTTTGTTTTGCTTTGTTTTTCTATAGCTAGCAAAATAAGAGTGATCAGTTGGCCATTTGGGACAATTGCCAACAGGGAGTTTATATGATACATGCTATAGAGGTCACCATGTCAGGTTTTTTCTTTGCTGCTGCACCAAAAAAAAGAAATAACTAGCCCAAACCGTTTAAACACAGTATGAAACATTTAAAAAAATGCACCCCAAAAGGACTCTACTTAGGGTTCCCACGACAAATCTTCCAAAATCAACAGTGTGGTCTATCTGAATGTTATCAAACCCCACTAGCCATGCATTCCCATGACATGACTCAGTGACTCTCTATTTCCTGTCTACACTTCCGTTAGTTCTGGGCCTCACTGTGAGTTTGGCTGTCAAGCATAGCAATGCCAGATACTTATAGCTCAGCTCCATGGAGACCATAAAAATTGTTCAGAGAATTCACAACATGTGAGAATAAAATCAGAAACCAATTTACTTTACAATTGCATTAATTCTTACAGTTGAACCTGCAATTAAAAAACTATTCAGAACTCTATCACATTAGGTTTTCTTCAACATCACTTAAAACTTTGGAAATTTGGAAAAATTACTTGTCTTTTTTATTAAAGATTTGTTAAGGAAATTCTAATTTATCAAATAATATGAGCTCCTCTATACATGGTACTATTTAAGAAACCTTCAAAGATAATGGTAAACATTTACAAGGGACAAAATGACCCTTAAAGGATAGAAAAGTTTGAACCCTTTCTTCATGTGGATCACTTACTTTCTTAGTAGTCTTGAGGAAAATATTTAAATATTTATATCTCAGATTTCTCATCTTCTAAACAGGATAGAAATACTTGTCATGAAGATATTCCCTTTGAATAAAGATGGTAAAAAGGAGGGGGATGTTGTACATGGTTGTGAATTGTTTTTGTATTATTCTCCGTTTTCTACCCTTCTCTTAAAATGGTTTCATCTTGGGCTAATTAGCTTTCTACATTTAAAATAATTTATTTTTTATTTCAGAGAAAGATAAATGTCTTTGAAGCAAGTTGTAAAATAAGAAATTACAATAGCATAGTAAATACACTTGCACCTAATAGAGTGCTTCATTATTATTGTTACTATTATTATTATCATTATTATGATTGTTGTTATTTAGAATAATTGATCAGTTTCCAATAATATCCTCATGTAAAAACTTCCTCATGGTCTCATTTTTAGTATACAAATCTCCCTCTAACTCATCATCGCACTTGAGTATGCAATTTCTCTTCTTCTTATAATATATAATATATTATTATATAACAATATATAATAATATATTATAAATATATAATATATTATTATATAACAATATATAATAATATATTATATATTTATAATATATTATTATATAACAATATATAATAATATATTATATATACCTTATAATATATAATATTAGAATAGCGACACATATAGATGAGTGCTTTTAAATTTCACGATGATGATGATGATGAATATTCACTGCTATTTTTAAATAAAGAAGAAATTTGAGCCATTTTGTCTCAATGGCACATGGCAAATTTCATATTCTATTAGATCTTTAATTTTTAAAAAATCTTTATATCACTTCAGGATAAATTTTGGTTGTGTAGTGAGCTACTCTCTGTATTGTGCTATTATCCTATAAGTATCATTTTTCTCAGCTGAACCCCAAATGTGTAAGAAACAGATGTTTTGTAAGAGAAATCTGGTTTGGCTTATTTTCACACCAGACTTCCTTTGTGGTTACTCTTTATGGCCAGAAAAATAGATCTTGGCTATCCTTACAAATCTTGA
Source organism: Lepilemur ruficaudatus (assembly GCA_963574885.1). Taxonomy (NCBI): domain Eukaryota; kingdom Metazoa; phylum Chordata; class Mammalia; order Primates; family Lepilemuridae; genus Lepilemur; species Lepilemur ruficaudatus. Next base: position 24,671 of record CAUYRT010054641.1, on the reverse strand, counting down.
GGAGAACAAAAGACAGGCCTAGCTTAATTAGAGTGACCTCAAACGAGTCTCATCATATTCCGAGGCCTTTACGTTTCCAAAATCATTAATCTAATTACTGTCCTGAAAAAACACCTAGCGTGCTCCTTCATGCTCAGATGTATGTTGTTAATATTATGTGCTAAATATTAAGACATAACCAAAAACATACAGCCTACTTCCTTTCCATGAAGACTAAATGTGCAGTTTGTTAGTTTGTTCTTTAAATAACATGAGTCATCTTAAGTACTGCCTGCAACAGGGGTCACCAAACTATGGTGAGTTGCATAATTATTTCATTATATATTACAATGTAATAATAATAGAAATAAAGTACACAATAAATATAATGCACTTGAATCATCCCGAAACCTTCTCCCCACCCCAGTCTGTGGAAAAATTGTCTTCCATGAAAATGGTCTTTGGTGTCAAAAAAGTTGGGGACCGCTGGCTTGCAAGACTATTCTCAGCCTGAAATTTCATTTCCTCTATCAGCAGAGTTGAAGCTATTATCATGTCAACCTTAGGCAGTCTCCATCTTGCTAAATATATGAGACAGTTTTTCTGAGATCATAAAAATATTTAGTGAACAGGCAGCAGTACAAATCTTTAGTTCTAAATCATAGCGAAACCACTCCTATTTATCTTGACATCAGTCTTCTTATCTTGCCTTTTTGATATGCAAATAAGTTTATTTGGTGGCCAAATTAGCCAATTTATATATTTTATCTACTAGCTGCTTTAAAGACCATTATTAGTCTTTCCCCTTTATTTAGAGCTAATTACCATAGTTTCAACATCCATCAAGTGCCCAGTATGCCAAACATCATTGTAACTTTTCACAGGTCTAGTGAGTCCTACTCATTGTGGAAAGTACAAAGTTTGGTGAACATGGAGTTAAATGTATGAGGGTTTCCTCAAGTGTATAACTCTTAGAACTCTGAAATGATAAATGATTTGATGATGTGTGGTTACTTTTGTGGTTCTAGTATGCTACTTTAGTATCATGGGAATTGAAAAGTACACATATACAATTATCTGTAATGTGAAATGATGAGTCCTTTCATTGTGTGCATCAATGACAACCAAGTTTTTACTAGCATAACACAATACAAGACATTAACATAGTGGCTAATAAAGAAAGAGCTGTGGTACCAATAGACTAATTTTAGGAAGACCAACTAGAAGCCATTGATACTTCCACATATTTGAACTGAAGTTTTAAAAGCATCTAATGCTTTGTAAACAAAGAAAAATAACACATTTACTCAGAAGTCTTAAGCCAACATAAAATATTTACAAGCACAGCATGACAGCTTATAAATGCTTCAATTGTTGTGGGAATTTGGAATTCTCCTCTGCTAAGTTTGTACTCTGGGTTGAAGTACATCCCAGTGTTGGTGAAAAGGTTTTAATAAAAATGATACCACTGAGAGTCAAATACATGGAAATTCAGATTTCTGAGATTTTTAGAGCCCTTTTATTTTCAGAAAATTGCTGAGGTGATGAGTTGTACATTTTAAAATATTTGCATTTTTGCAATAGCCAAGAGATAAGGTAAATGCAATGCTTCAGAAATACTAATTAATTGACAGAGGAACCTTGAAAAATCTCAAATTCTTCCTACTCCAACTAAACTATTTTGAGTAGCTGCAGTTTAAATTCTAGCACATGAGGGAACCTGAGAAACTATTTAATCTGATACTTATTTTTATTGATGACAAAACCTAGGCCGAGAGAAGTTGTTTTTGAATTAGTGTTTTTGAATTAGTATATTAGTCAACTAGGGCTGGCATGACAAAATACCATAGATTGGGTGGCTAAACAACAGAAATGTATTTCATATAGTTCCAGAGGCTGGAAAATTCAAGATCAAGGTGTCACTACGGTCAGGTTCTGGTGTAGGCCCTGTCCGGTTGCAGAAGACAGCTTTGTTACTGTATTCTCACGTGACAGAGAGAAAAGGAGCTCTCATCTCTTCTTCTTATAAGGACACTAATCTCATCATGACCTAATTACCTCATCTAAACCTAGTCACCTCCCAAAGGCCCCACCTCCAAATACCATCACATTGGATTTTAGGGCTTCAACACAGAATGTACATTTGAGGGAGAGGTGGGGAGATAAACAATCAGTCCACAAGAATGAATTTACAAAATTTTAGAGTGAAAGTTAGGACTAGAACCTAGGTCTCTTGAAACCTTGTTCAGCCATCTTTTCAGACCAAATTATCAGTTGATTCCTATTTACATTATTTAACTTTTAAAATTAATTGTGCAACTTTAAAAAACAGTTGAAATAAAGCTCAAGATTAGAAAACAACCAAATAAAGGAAATGAGATAGACAATTTCCAACTATATATATATGTATATATACATATACACACACAATAGTGTACATAGTATATATTTACTATATATCACATACACAACAGTATATATAGTTACATATATAAAAATTTGTCCATGCCATCTAGCATCTGTCTCATATGGGCCTTTTTAATAATTAGCTTTGATGTACTTGAACAGAATATTTCAGAGATGTTCAATGAAAAAGTTTTCTTTCTGCTAAATAAATACATTCTGGGGGCTCTTTGGTTTGTTCTTTCCTCAGACACAATCAATTGAGTGCTTATGAAATCCTTTCTGCCTCGAACTATGATGAATTCTAACATTTTGTTTATATATTTAGCAGTAAAAGGAACCAAGAGCTCCCAAGTATTATTAAAGCAGAATCAACGGCAGCAGGAATTCTATCATAAGGACAGCATCATTTATGAAGTTAAGCAGTGAGATAGAAAATTCTAACCATGAATCAAATTTCTAACTCTTCCTGATATGGAGATATTGATTCTCTTTCTATTTTTAAATTTACACAATGAAGATAACAAATTTGTTTTAATGATTATGAAATAATGCTTCAATATGCATGTTATAATTATAGGATGCTTCCTCTTTAAGGGAAAACAGTATTAACTATTAGAAAAAAATGTTATGATTTCTTTTAAAAAAAAACCTGAAAAAAATAATCAAAAAACGCCCACCACGTCATCCTTTTTTTCCTCCATCTACCTTAATTCCCTTCCAAATTTTCCACATATTCTTATAAAAAATAAATTACATCACAAAGATGGCAACTATAGTTGTTCTATTTGAGACATTACTTTTCATAAAAAGGTCCTACTTCTGCCAAAAAGTCCTTCAGTGACAGCCTCATCTTAATCTGCCTCAACGAAAGCCTGCTCCCCAACTGTGGCTCAGGGCAGCTTGGGTGTTGCATGAGAATGGAAGGAAGACACCACTGCCTTCCTGTGTGAGTATACAGTTCAGCACTTGTTGCTCTTGCAAGTAGAGGCTGGGTTGGAAGAAAAAAAATGAATATTCATTGCATGTCCTGTATGTGACCAGCAAAGCATTAAGTTTCACATTTATTATACCATTGTACCATTCTTAGAACATGTCCTAAATATTCTAAAAATGAGGAAACTAAGTCCTAGAGAGGTTTAAAATTCAAGATCAATTTGTTGGTAAATGTCATGGCTGGAATCCAACCTTAGGTTTCTCTACTCCTAAAAAATAATTAAGTATATACTTTAATAAATAATTTAAAATTTGCATAGAATTACATCACAGTTTTTTAAAGAGGAAAAGTCATTACACATATATGAAATTTCATATACAGTAGGACAATATTAAATATTATAACCCAGAAAAACTATATATGGTTTTGCATAGATATAAAAAAATACCCAAACATTAATAATATCCTTTAAAATTATTCTTAAACAACAAAACATTCTAAAAGAAATTAAGACAGTTTTTAAATTTGTCTGGTAAATAAGCTTGTAGAAGATCAATATTTTCTGACTTAACTGTATCTTCTGTTAAATTGACATTTCCCCTCAACTCTCATAGAAAATTTAGAACAGATTATTTCAAAGTCTAGTTTGACATGTATTGTCACAATAGCAAAATGACAGATAAAAATTAGTGGACAAGCAAAAATAGCAGTCATGCGTATGACTTTTTTCTATGGTGGGTCCCCCCAAAATGTATTTCAATTCTAACAAGATATACCTGTGGTTCTCAAAGTGTACTTTGCAGATCCTTGGGGGTCTCTGAGACCCTTTCGGCAGGTGCGGGGTTGTGAGGTCAAAATTATTTTCTTTATGCTACTGAGATATTACCTTCCTTTTTCACTATGTTGGTATATTTAATCATGGTGCAAAAAGCAATGCCAGGTGAAATTGTTGGTTTTGTGTAGCACAAGTCAAAGCAGTACCTCCAGATTGTACCCACAATCATTGTACTCTTCATGACATGCAGTCACAGGGCGAAAACAAAGTGCAAGTGTTACTTAAGAATACTCTTGATGAAACAGTAACAAATTATTTTCTTAAATCATAACCCTCGAGTGTATGTATTTTTAATATTCTGTGTGACAACATAGGATGTAAGTATAAAGCACTGTTATCGCAAAGAAAAGTGTTGGAGGAAAAGCACATATGACTGAGTTGCAAGCTGAACCAGATGCTATTTTCATGGAAGACCACTTTTACTTGAATGAACAACTGACAGACAAACGATACTTATTCAGACATGGGTATTTGGCAGAAATTTTCTCAAAAATTAACGAAGTGAGCTTGCCGCTCAAAGAAAAACTGACAATATTTGTTGCCAACAATAAAATTCCAGCTTTCAAGAATTTTGGAAAACTTGTATCCACTACTATGAGCTTGTCAGCTTCCAAATACTTAGAGACTTTTTTGAGAATGGTGATAAAGTAAATGAATGTGATTTTTTTGACATTGTATAATGAAATATGTCAAAGTTTGGAAGATCTACATAAGTCAGTGAACCAACATTTTCTAAATAAGAAAGGCATGATGTTACAAAATCATGCATAGGTAAAAGATACAGTCAAAGTGCAAATTTGGCCAATGGATATGATGTAAGAGAATATGAAAAGCTCATTCATATGGTTTCAGATTCTACATATGAAGAAACTACCACTTGTTGAGTTTTGGTGTAGTATAAATTAAGAATGCACACAATTATCTTAAAAGACTATTAAAATACTTCTCCTTTTTCCAACCACATAACAGTGAGGCTAGATTTTCTTCCACCAAAACAACATAGTAATGAATTGAAGCAGAAGCAGATATGAAAATTCAGTTGCTGTCTATTAAGTCAAAGAGTAAACAAATGTTCAAAACTGTAAAAAATAGTAGCAAAGCAGCCAGTTTAAAAAAAAAAGGTAAAAATCTTCTCACTAAATTTCTTTTTGTTTTGGAAAATATAGTAATGTTGCATCAAAATATTCTAATTATGTTAACATGTGAGTTTATTATTTTTTAATACATTTATGAAAAATAATACTAAAATTTCTAATTCAGTGTCCATTATGGTTAAACATCAATAGCTATAACAGACATAAACAATAGCTCTTTGGGGTCCTTACTAATGTTTAAGAGTTAAAGAGATCCTGAGGCCAAAATGTTTGAGAACCACTGTGCCACAGAAATAATATATGTTCAATAATTACAGTTGACCCCTGACTAATGCAGGGGTTAGAGGTGCTGACCCCCTGCACAAATATTCAAGTATAACTTTTGACTCCCCCAAAACTTAACTACTAATAGCTTACTGTTGACTGAAAGCCCTACCAATAACATAAACAGTTGATAAACACATATTTTGTATGTTATAACTATAGAAAAGAAAGTATTTTTAAGAAAATCATAAGGAAGAGAAAATATATTTGCTACTGATTAAGTGGAAGTGGATCATCACAAAAGTTTTCATCCTCATTGTCTTCATGTTGAGTGGGTGAGGAGTAGGAGGGGGAAGAAAAAGGGTTGGTCTTGCTGTCTCAGAGTGGGCAGAGAGAAGAAAATCCACACCTAAGTGGACCCATGCGGTTCAAACCTGTGTTGCTCAACAATCAGCTGTATATGATTATGTGTAACTAAGATTAAATTGTGTTTAGGTATCTACCTTTCCATCTTTAAAGTGACTTGGTCAGTGTAAGGGACATAGACTTTTTGATTCAGCATTCCTTCAGGAAAACCATTTCCCTGCCATCCTCAGTCAAAGTGGCCGATCCTACTCCCTGGACCCAGAGGTCAACCTGTGTTGCAGACATTACTAATTAGAGTACTACATCCCCTGGGAAATGGACAGGTGACCATTTAAGCATTTATGAGCTGAATTTCTATTACTCACATTGAAGTGAACCCTAATTAATACAGTATTTGATACCTGGAAGTGGGTTACTGCAAATAATAGACTTTAAAATGTCATATTGGTTGAGCTAAGGTGAAGTGGACGATTCCCCCACTGCAGGCTAGGAAAAAGGCAGAAACTATTATTTGATAGCAAAGCAGCTAGTGAAAAGATGCTTAATGTATAAAAGAACTCAAATCATATATAGGCACATGATGCATAATGATGGGGATAAATTCTGAGAAATATGTCATTGGGCAATTTTGTCATTGTGTGAACATGATAGAGTGTACTTACACAAACCTAGATGGGACACCATACTACATATAAGGCTATATGGGACAGCCTATTGCTCCTAGGTTACTAACCTATACAGCATGTGACTGTACTGAATACTGTAGGCAACTGTAACACAGTGGTAAGTTTTTGTGTATCTAAACATAGGAAAGGCATAGTAAAAATACAGTACTATAAACTCATGGGACCATTGCCAGATATATTGTCCACTGTTGACTGAAACATCATTATTCAGCACATGACTATAAATATCAAGCACAGAGTTTCAGGGAATCAGGAAAAAAGTGTCAGACTCTTGACACCTCATCTGGCAATTCTGGAAGGAGACAGGAACAGGGTCTAAGAGTTGTCCTTTCTGCCTGTGCCTGGCACTCTGCAATGGCCAAGGGCAGATAACCTTGTGCCTCTGGGATGGCAGATGTGTAAATCTCTGCCCCATGCTAAGTTAGCAGAGCAAGAAACAAAAAGGGAAGAGATTGGGATCCTGGTGAACGAGGGACCTGGGAGACCACTTCCAACACTTGCTGCTCTACATTCCCTGACTAGCAAAGAGAACAGGACACCTGCTCTCCATCCCCAGGAGCGCTACCACCGAGGGGTTAGGTTCTATGAAATTTCAGCCCATTGTCTCCAGTTCGAAGTCCAGATGGCTAGGATGAGGGGCAGCTTGGAGGCCAGTTGCTAAGAGGGAAAAGTCAGTGAGGGTTGGAGTAAGGCTGATGGGCTATGACTCCACAGAGCTCTGGCTTTGTTACCACTGCAGGGACTATTCACCAAATAAACAGACCAACAGCCAACAGCTCTGTCAGGAGAGGTTGTGGCATTGCTAGAGAAATGTCAAGGATCACTTAACGGACTTGAGGATGCCCAACTTATAAGGCAAATTTCATCCCCCAAACACACCACTACAGGAAGGAGGAATTGAAATGTTCTGATTATTAAAAAGAAAGACTCTCCCGTGTCCATCTGTCAGATAGCTATGCAGGACAATGGAAAAGGGAGTTCCTCCCAGAAAGCAGAGAGGGGCCAGCTAGATTCTTGAACAAAGGACTCCCTTCACGGCCAGGTCAGAGAGTCCTTGCTCTCTTTGCCCAGCAGCATGACACAATTTCTATGAACCTGAGATCCCTATCTAGCAGTTGCCCTTCTCTCCTTTTCCAAATGGAAGTTTTATTGCAGCATAGTGTTTTCTCTCTACCACTGTGAATTGGCAGTGGTTGCCAATTTATCCTTTAGCTAGAGGTTGCCAAACCATGATGAGCTACATTAAGACTCAACCAAAAAAAAAAAAAAAAAGAGTCATAACTCAGAGATTCTGGAATTAAAATTGAAAGCAGTAACTAGATAAGTCTAAGTATAGTCTTCCTTTAGAGTGGAAGTAGGACAGTTTTTCTTGTAGAGGTATATTTGCATTATATTAGAAAGGGCCATTTTAGGAATTTCATAAATGGGAAAGAAGGTATATATGGATGCTGGGCAGCCAAGGGATGGAAACATAATGAGCGATGTGGTTAACTTGTGTTTTGCTCAGCCCAGAATCTCTTTGGGAACCATATTTTCCGCATTCTGAGGCCCAGTGGTTTGGGTAGGGCCAATCCTACCTCCTGGCTCTTAGGAATGGGCACATCAAGACAGTCTAGAAAATTAAGTACTGGATTTCCTTAGTCACAGTAATTAAATCCAGGGATGGTCACATGACTAGTGGCAAGCCAATAAAAGCTCTCCCCGGGACTTTTGTTGGAGTTATTGAAAAACAGACTTTTTGACTTTTTTTTTAACTAGGAATGTCAGCTGCCAGTACCATGTAAATTCAGAACTGCTGCTAGTCATTTTTGCCACATTGTGGGGAGACCCTGCCCAATAATTGAGCCAACACCTAGGTTAGTTAGTAAACAGATGAACAAAAGAGTCTTATTTTGAACTGCTGGATCTGGTCCTTTCTAAAGCTAGACCGATTTTTGCTGTTTTTCCAAATTGAGTTAATGGATATATTTTTGTGTTTAAATGAGACTGCATTGGGCTTCTGCCACTTTTAACAAAAAAATCCTAACAAACATAGCTAATTAAAGTGATTTGTATTTAATTTTAATTCTTTCAAAGAAATAATTGAACTGTCACCTAAAATTTTGTTCTTTTTAAAAACTGATGTCTTGCTGGAGTCCAATATATATTTGTTTCTTTAACAAATATAGCATCTCAGTACAGGAATCACTGATTAAAAAATCTATGGGGGGAGGGGAGTCACTGTAACCTGAGGTGGCATTAAAAGGTAGCTAATCCTCCTGGCAAAGTGATGACAGCCAATATCATTTACTATTTATTATTTATATCCTACTTATTTTCAAAAAAAGTTTTTGTCTCCCTTCAGTAAAAGGCACTATACAATAAAACCACTAAAGCAAATTAAAAATTTAAAGATTCAAATAATAAAGTGAGGGAAGAGAAAGTTGAATTGAAAATCATAGATTGAGTTCTCTCTATTAGAGTCAAGTACAAAACTTGTGTCTGAATTTCTGAAAAGGCAAAGTGAAATGGATATCAAAAAGTTCTGTAGTATGGCTATCTTAACTGCAGGAAATACTTCATCAGGACAGATTGTCTTGTTGCTAGCACTAAGGTCTAAAAATATCTTATTACCTAGCTCTTCATACACTAGCACCATGTAATAAAATGGAAAGTCTTTAGTAGAAGCTCCACAAAAGATGCAGAAATGGTCTTTTTATGGCTCTTTTAGAAAAATTTGACCCTTAATTAAACCTCAGAGGCCTTTGTTAAATTGTAAATCTATGAAGGCAATTTGGAGGAGGGTTTTGAAATAAGGAAGCACATACATGCTATTTTCAGTCACGTGGTTTGATATTTGAGCAGATCTTGGAAAGTGTATTCTAGAAGAAAGGATGGCAAGTGTGCCATGTCCCTTAAGACATCACAACAAATATCAGTTGACTCATAAATGCTTGTAATAAAGATTGTACAGCAAATTGCTGGAAACTAAAGACTAAGATTGATCATAGAAAATCAGGTCCTTAAAGCAGATTGCTGACTAAAATGATATCTATATACACTAAAAACTCTATAGGTGAGCAAAATTTTACAATAAAAATGAAAGTCTTGCATTTCTTACAAGGTGGAGAGTAATAAGTACTGTTAAAAATGCATAAAAAGAGCTTTCAGGAATAAGTCTAAGACAAGACTCTCTTGTCTTAGAGAAGTGTTAGAGTCCTTAGAGCAAAGAAAGCTTTTTTAAAAAAATTTATTTAATACTTTTTTTCACTCTTTAACCATAGCTTCAGCCCAGGTTCTTTTTTTCTTTTTTTTTTTTTCTTTTCTTTTTTTAAGACAATGTCTCACTGTGTCACCCTCTGTAGAGTGCAGAGGAGTCATCGTAGCTCACAGCAACTTCAAACTCCTGGGGTCAAGTGATCCTCCTGCCTCAGCCTCCCAAGTAGCTGGGACTACAGGCATGCACCACCATGCCTGCCTAATTTTTTTATTTTTATTTTTTTGTAGAAATAAGGTCTAACTGTTGCCCTGGCTGGTCTCGAACTCCTAGCCTCAAACTTCCTGCTGTGGCTTCCCAAAGTGCTGGGATTACAAACATGAGCCATTCCTGCCCTTTTATAGAATACACCTAAATTACTGTAACCCTGTCCCCCTTAGATTAAGAGCTTATAGGCAGATTTTAGTTTAATTTTAGGTCCATCGTGTTTATTAATAATAACCAACACAGTGCTGTGCTAATTAATGTGTTCGCCCATTAATAACAAAGACCCTACTAATCCAGTGCCAACAACTTTATTCATGTAAGTTGATAAGGAAGAGAATTTTGAAAATGAAAAAAGGCACTGATAATGAAGAATGGCGTTGTAACTTGAAAGAAAAATATTTTAATCACTAATAAAAATATCTAGAAATATACCTAAGAAAGAAAAGTCAGTCTCTAACCTGTCTGTCACCTGTAGCTTTTCATTCATTTAATTAAGCTGTTGATATTTAAGGATAATACCCATTACACATATTCTCTCTGACATCATGAAAGATGGTAAGACTAAATAAGTGGTTGGGAAAGGACCTTGATGTTTAGGCAAAAAAATATGACTTTGATTTGACAGATATTCACAAAGGGTAACTAAGAAAACAGAGACAGTGTCTGGGGAGAACTGCAGAGGTCTCAGCTTAATAATCTAAACTAGGGACGTGTCTGGCTTGTGGGAAGGATGGCCAGGTAGGCTCAGTATGATTGGTTGGCTGGAGGGATCTAAGGATAAGCAGGGAAATAACTCAACCAAAGCAAGGACACAATGGGCCATTGCTGGCAGGATGCAGCAATTGGTGGAAGAGTGGGGCTAGTTGTCTAGTTCCCCTGGCTCTGCCTCAGTCTCTGTGGACTGCTCAGGAAGAACGGATTGCAATAAAAAGTGAGAAGTGAAAAGAGCAGTTTCCTTAAAGACTCTGTTGAGGGCAGTGTTTAACAGCAGGTGCAACAATGGACGCTGGAGGCAGAGTGGGGCAAAGGGCACTTTCCTACTCTGGGGTTACCCGTACAGCTGCACACTGGAACAGCCTTGAGCTGGAGCTGGACCAGACGAGGAGAGAGCAGAACACTGGGGCAGCATCAGCATCTTTGGAAAGTTTTAGCTGCTCCATAGTATGGACAGTGATAGATGACACCATGGATTCCAAACTGGATCATAATGAAAACAAAACAAAGGTGTCTGGCACAATGTAGCCAACAAATCCAAGTCCCACACGTACATGAACCCCTGTCCCCCAGGCCCCACTCCCACCTAGATTCCTAAAGAAAAAAGACTCCAAGACTCCTAGAACTGGTGGGCAGAAACTGTAGGAGACAAAGATAATAAATGGGAGGAGAGCCTTAAAAAGAGATTGTTGTTACAATTATTGCTTCCAGGTTGCGTGGAAGATGTATTATAGAAGAGGAGATGGTACAGTGTAGAGGCCGGAGAACTAGATGCTGGTTGTGTTAAATATCAGCTGTGCGACCTTGGTCAAGTCATTCAAATGTTCTGGCTTCAGTTCCTGCATCAAAAAAGTGGAATCTTTCAAATACCCTGACAAGGTCACGGCGAAGCTGAAATGTGTGAAAAAAACTCCTCTACTTCAATAAAGTGTGATTATTATAATTACATGGAATATTGCCGAACAGGCTATTTATAAAAGCTTCTGAGTGCACTGATTTACAGGATTTGCTGTCAAGTAATTCACCTGTCTTCTCGTGTGAAAATGTTTTTGTGTCTTCCTAAGCCATTTCCCAAGAAAGCAATTTTTCTCACATACACAATTGTCTGAGCAGAACCTAGAGCAGCTTGAAATGACTGATTTTAGGAGCATCTGTGTATGTCTGTGGGCTCCAAGGGGACACGGCCAGGAAAATGCAGTGAAAGCTGGCACAGGAGAAACGGAGGGCAGAAAAGGGCACTAGAAAGTGGGGGCCATAAAAATCTTGGCCTTATTTTAACATCTCTCAGAATGTAAGACGGTCAGTGTGTGAGCTTGTTGGTAGTGATGGTTCTACCGGGAAATCTTAACTTTAAATTGCCTGCCAATCTCTATTTTGTGTGTCCAAGAAGAGCCATTTATCACTTTTATGAAGCCACTGAAAGCCCACATTGAGGGAAAAAGACTAATTATTGAGCAGTACATGTCCTCACATTAAATACATAATGAGAGCAATGGGCTCCAGAGTCTAAAGATGGGTAATAAATGTTTTGATAAAACAAATCTAAGTTGCCCCCATCAGAAAGGCAGCCTTCTCTCACCTCCATTAACTCTGTCGCCCACCTAGGGGAGGAAGTTCTCGCATTTTCTGGGCTGATGGATTTTCGTGATATCTCCATAGAATAGCCTTTCTTCAGCCAATGACAATAACCCATGTATGTACCATGTATGTATATGAGTTTCACTGTTACAAAGCATTATATATACGTGTGTGTGTGTGTGTGTGTGTGTGTGTATAATTACTTTATGGCAGAAAGGAGATTTGGGGCACCACTTAAATCCAGGAGAGTAATTAAGCACCTTAGCTTCAGAATGTCTGCTGTTGCCTCTGGAATCATACATTCATGGGGTTTTAGAGTCATCTCCTTTGGTGTTCACCTTTACTTCTATCCGTCCTTGCTACAAGGGCAGAGCTTTTTTTCTTGCTTACCTTAAGAAAACAAAGGTCACTTTTGAATGAACGCCACATTCAACCTTTAATTCAAAGTAAAAACACATCCCCTTACATCCATCTGAAGACTACTCAGTAAATTCTGTTCTGGTCAAATAAATCTTCCTTAACCAGTCTAGTTCTTGGAAATCACTGTCCAAAGTTTGGCAATTTACTTAATTTTCTCTCATTATTTTCTTAATTCTCTGGCTTAAGTTCTATAAGATTATTTATTTATTTGGAAATAAATAACAGCATTGGTCCTCATAATGTCCTCATAACGTCATCACCTAGAGCTGCTCTGTCCACCAGCCACATGTGGCATGTGAGCACTTGGGATGCGGCTAGTCCAAATCAAGATATGCTATAAGTATAGACTATACTTATAGAAGTATAGTATAGTGTAAGTATAGAATACACCAGATTGTGAGGACTTAGAACCCCTCAAAGAAAGTAAATATATCATTAGTAATTTTTGTGTATGGATTACATGTCGAAATGATAACATTTTGGATATATTGGTTGTAATAAAATATATTATTAAAATTAATTAATTTTACCTGTTCCTTTTTTATTTTAAATAGCTGCCAGAAAATTTAAAATTACATCTGTGGCTTACATTATGCTTCTATGGGCAGTGCTGACCTTGAGCTTTCAACTTTGCACCCTAGGTCTTCATCAGAACACCCCACCTCACATTCAAACACAAATCTCCTGACCTCTTTTTTTTCCCATAGGGATCAACATCGCCGTTGAACTAACTAAAACCCAATTCCTTTCGATTACCTCTACCTTAGCCAAAGAAAAGTTCCTCACCCCACGTGTTGAGGGTAGACGTAAGAACTCAAGGCCACTCATATCACATGCAATGCTGGTCCTGAAGCTATTCCATTAGGAATAAAAAAAATTATTTTCTTTATTCCTGAAATAATGTCTGGAGACTTAAAGTAGGAAAATGAGGGCAGAATATTCACAGATATTTCTACTTGTCTTGGAAGGCAGAATTGACTTCCTGGAAAATTACATCCAGTAAGACAGTTCTACATGGTGTGAAACAAATTTAGTCCTGATATTCAAGGGAGTACATAAAGGTTCCTCTGAGAATGTGGAGTTAATAAAAATGGATGGTGAAACCAGTTGTGTTTTTCTTGAAGGAGGTTCACAGGCAGTATCAACCCAGCCCAAGGGAGCAGTGGGGCTGGATAGTTTCCAAGTGCTTGACATCAACAGCTAAACTTATTCCCTCGATTGTGGTTTGCCATTATTTTTACACTTCTGATACTTTTACGGACAAATCAATCCACACACAGACACATTTATAAGAAACCACTGTCAGTCCCTGATATGTGCAAACCTTACTCACAATGACCAGAATATACACTGAACCACCTGCCCTGTGGCTGTGCCCTCCCTACCTACAGGCTTCTCCCTGCCACACTTCCTTTCTCCATCCTTAAGGTCTGCTTCTGGGAGTCACTGCTTAAAAAACAAACTAACAAAAACACTTGACGCTTTTAGAGAATCAATGGGATTAGAAGTAGGGGGATAAAAAGGCTGTGAAAAAGCAAGAACGACTTCTTGGTCAGCCTGTGTTACGCCCCTGCTTCTGAAACAGTTTCTGGTGCATTACTGGATTTGCTTTTATTTCACTGTTACACTACAAGAATTACCCCCACCACAGACTCATTTGGATTAAGAGAGAATCTTTTAAAAATGCAAATATTTCTGAGAGTGCTAAAAGGCTTTCAGTAATTTACACATTAGTGTGGGTTTATTCAATCGAATTGCTTTTCAGCTTTGGACTCACGCTTGTCTTCCTCAGCAAAAGGACAGTAGTCTAATATCACAAAGAAAGGATTAGATAGCTGCCTACATGTGGCTACCCCTTAAATCTGCCAAGATAACATGTTATTGACTAAAGATACTGTGTCAAACTGCCTCTCAATTTTCCTCCAGCAAAATGATTTGAAAACTAGGAAGACTGAGGAGATTTACTACATGGAGGTGGGAGGTGGAGAGGTCCTGTGGTCTTCACTGTGGGGATGGAAATTTCCTCTTTGGTGACAGCTATTTGGGATGATGACTAAGCAGAGCAGAGGCAAGTCACCAGTGACCACAGCTCACTAACTCACCTATTACACTCACTCTGCAGGAACAGCTGTGTAATCACTAAATAACCTGAACTTCAGACGCTGACATTGCCGGCCAGAATTCACAGGCAGGTCTGCACTCTGCATATCTTGACAGAGGCTTTTCTGGATGTTTTTAAAGTCTGTAGGTCCCTGCTATTTGTTCATGGACCAAATATGTTTCTATCACCTGGTCAGATCCTGCCCCTGAGTTGGGCCATCTCAGTGGGTCCTGTCTTCCACAGGCCACTTAAGGTCATGGCACATGTTGCCAAAGATTCTCTGCTTGACCAAACTTTAGTCAGGTTCCTGAACCTTCTCCTAGGCACATCTGATCACTTCCTTGTAAAATCCAGTTTTAGCAAGAACTCTGCTAAGTCAGTTTAACAAGAACCCACCATCCTTGATACCTGGTCACCCTGATCAGTTTCCTCATCTGCCATCATCCCCCGGGGGACGTTTGATCTCTCCAGCCTGCCTTTAGAAAGAATCCTATTACATGGGCTTAACCAGAATCCCCCTTCCCACTGGTGTTTCCTCTTAGTAATTTTCCATACACTGACCCCCACCTGCTCTATAAATTCCCCCTTGCCCATGCTACTTCCAGAGTTGAGCTCAATCTCTCCCCCACTGCAAAATCCCATTGCAGTGGTCCCTATGTCTATTTTGAAGTGCTTTAACAAGTGTTATTAAATAATTTTTCTTTTAACAATGCCCAATCAAGAAAAGCCACAGAAAACATCCTTGATGGCTAAAATGTTCTTAATCCCTGTTCCAAATTCATAACACAGAAAATAAACAGTGGAGAGACCTTGAAACTTTAGGAAATCAATATTTCTCTAATCTTCTTGTAAGAGATGATGCATTAGTAATACTTGTAAGCCCTACATTCAGGCAACTCAACACAAAAGCAGCAACTCTTGCAAGGTTCTACACAGAGTAGGCACTCAATAAATATTTGCAGACTGGCTTGTTCAATGTGTTTTTTTAAGCACTGCAAGATGTATACCCTGCTTTACTTGTAAATGTGTATTTTATCTAAATACCCTCTTACCAATGATATCCTATCATTTTTCAGCTGCCATCTGGCACATAACTTCTGGCACAGGTATGTGCTGCACAGGTCTGCAGAGTGTAGAATTTATTACAATAGATGATGCTGCTATCCATTCAAGACACAGAGGAAACTTGTATAATCAGTAAAAGCCATAAAACAAATGAAACCCTTGAATTTTTCAGATATGACATGTTCAAACATTTTTTTATTAATTCAGAAGAGAAATATGTCTGCTTGGTAGCTAGGGTGATTGCATGGCTAGATACATCTCGTCAGGGCTTAAAGAATGCAGTGGCTACATGCGGCTTATGAATGCATATTTTCAACCACACAACTGGGCTGTGTTCCTGAGACAGATGTTGTTTTACACAGACGTGGCTTAGCACGTATTAGTTCTGGCAAATGCTCCCAAAATCTGCAGGCAACAAAAGGAAGGACCTAAACATCCTAGAATAATCATGATTTAATCATAGAACACAATACAAGGTATTGTGTTTTATTCTCTAAGATATCACTTTTCTTTTCAAACAATAATGGCAGTCACTATCTCACATATGCTGGGCCATTGTGTACATACAGATAGCCCCTTGGGAACTGCTGCCTAAGCCTAGTGGCCAAAGGAATTTTGCCTCCCCCACAGCTGCTGCTGTGAGGATTTGTTTCACATACACTTCTCCTGGTCCCTCTGACCATACAGAACATACAGAAAGTCTTTGAACTTCCCCCATGCCGTGGTCATGCAGGAAATGACAGCAAGGAAGAAGTAACATGAAGCAGGATGGCTTCCCCCAACATCACCACCCAAGGCTTTTTCCTCTCTCCCATTTCCATAGCTACCTCTCTTGCAGCTAAGGTACAGGCTCATCTGCCAAATCTCCATTTCCAGTCCCATGTCATCCCAGTTCTTACAAGGCCCCCAGATATTCCTTAATTCTTCCTTAGCTTCTCTAATTAGATTCCAGAAAATTCACTGAACACAGGTGGCCTCCAAAAGATAGATAAACATTACTCAAGACCCATCACCTCTCTATCTCATCTCCCTTCAGTGCTCTTTTGGGAAAAATAAAGAGTATTGATAGGAGGATATTATATGGAGCTCTTTTGCTCATTAACTATGTTTTATAATTGCTAGTGAAACTCTTAGAAATATTATAGAGGGAAGAGATGTCTTTGCTGGGACTGTTTTTCTTATTTCTTGGGAGTCAAAGAACAAAAGAAATAATAGTTGAGAGCAAAGACAATGACAGTAGAAAGGGAACATGCTGCCCAAACTCTGGTTCTCTCAGGAAAAAAAGGGCGTGTGTGTGACCAGAAGTTTAATTTCTGCTAGACAGAAAATCTTCATTCTTGACACCTCTTCAGTTCTTGACATCCTGAAACCCATTAACTTTCTGTGGTATGAACATATATCCACCCTCCTTTCCAGTATTAAAACTTTGCCAAAACATTAGTTCTTACGTGTCTGAGTAGCAACTCCTGTCACTACCCCACAGCAGAAAGGGGCTCCTACGAGCTGGAATACCTAGAACACACTGCAGTTTCAAACATTTCATGAATGCCTACTATTTTTTCAGTTACTATGTGAAGCACTGAGGTTACAGAGATAGGTAACACAGTTTGGACCTCAAATTGCTTCAAGTCCAATTAAGGAGAAAAATAAAGATATAAAAGGAATTAGTGTGATAAATGCTGGAAGAACAGGGCCCTTCTATAGGCTGAGTCTTGAGAACCTAGTCCAGTGAATCAGTGTGAAGAAGACAGAAAAGGAATTCCAGGTCAAGGAGTAAGTGATGCAAATATAAGGAGAAAGGACGTAAGGATCCAAAGTAGTCTGATGTGGCTGGAGCACTGAGTAAAAGTTGGGGGAAATGAGAGAGGAGAAACTACAGCAGTGGGCACGGCTAGATTATGAATGGCATTATCCAACATACACAGAAATTTGATTTTACCAAAGGCAATGTGATGACATTGAAGAATTTTTAATAGAACAGAGACATGATCAGGTTTAACTTCTTAAAACATCACTTTGTTGCATTTTGGATAATGGATAAGAGGTGTTTGATGCCCAAGGCAGGGAGTCGAGTTAACAGGCTACCTTTCAGGTGAGAGGTACCTGACCAAGGGCAGGGGCATTAGGGATGCAAAAGGAACACACTAATGTGTTTTTAGAAACGTAGACAAGATGGACATGGTGATGATTAATGTGAGTTTAAGGGAGAGGAACAAAACTAGGGTGACTCCTAGGTTTCCTGCCTGAATGATGAGTTGACTGAAAGTGCCTTTCACTAAGACAGGAGAAGATGACAAAGTTCCAGACTTGATACACTGAGCATTGGACCTTGTGCTTAGAGAGGCCAAGGCAGCCAGATAAAAGGGTCAAGAAGAGGATAAGGACTGAAGATACAGGTTGCAAAGTATAGTTTAGGTGGAGCTGATCAGGTCACACCCCACCAATCTTCTCTGCCCAGGATATAATGCTCCGCATCACCCCATCCCGCTGCCTCCTACTCACTTGTGAGTCTGTGAACTAACCATAAATCAAGAGCTATTCACTGGCCAGGCACAGTGGCTCACACCTGTAATTGTAGCACTCTGGGAGGCCAAGGAGGACCACTTGAGCTCAGGAGTTGAAGATCAGCCTGAGCAAGAGTGAGATCCCGTCTCTATTAAAAATAGAAAAATTAGCTAGGCATTGTGCCATGTGCCTGTAGTCTCAGCTACTTGGGAGGCTGAGGCAGGAGGATCCCTGAGGCAGGAGTTTGAGGTTGTAGTGAGCGACAATGGCACCACTGTACTCTACCCCCAGGGTGACAGAGTGAGACTCTATTTCAAAAAAAAAAAAAAAAAAAAACTGCTCATGAGTTGCTGGCTTCAGAAATGAGGACAGAGAAAGCTAGAATAGCTTCAGATTTTCAACTGGGACCTTTTGGGCTTTGGCTTACTTTTTTCTTTCTTTCTTTCTTTCTTTTTTTCAAGACAGGGTCTTGCTCTGCAGCCCAGGCTGGGGTCCAGTAGTGCCATCAAGGCTTACCGCATCTTCCCAACTCCCAGTTTCAAGCAATATTCCC
Source organism: Lepilemur ruficaudatus (assembly GCA_963574885.1). Lineage (NCBI taxonomy): Eukaryota > Metazoa > Chordata > Mammalia > Primates > Lepilemuridae > Lepilemur > Lepilemur ruficaudatus. Next base: position 5,708 of record CAUYRT010054641.1, on the reverse strand, counting down.
ATCTCAGCCTCTGAGCAGCTGGGACTATAGGTGTATGCCACCACACCTGGCTAATTTCTTATTTATTTATTTATTTATTTATTTATTTATTTATTTTTGTGGAGATGAGCTCTTGCTATGTTGCCTAGGCTGGTCTTGAACTCCTGGGCACAAGCAATCCTCCCACCTTGGCCTCCCAAAGTGCTGAGATTACAGGCGTGAACCACCACACCTGGCCTTGGCATACTTTTAAATGCCCTTTTTAGTCTTGGCAACCTGGCTAATATTTATAGCTTGGACCTTGGACTTTTTGTTGTTTCTGTCAACCTGCTCTGGACCGTCACCTTAGCAAGGTCATAGCCTGTGCTAGCCCATATGATGTTTGTCATAAAGATCAGAAAAAACTTTCTCTTCTGGAGTTCACTTGTCTTATGGACTCATAGTTTTGTGAGCATAAGATATCTTTGTGCCAATTAGAAAGAGTGGTCCCATGTAGGGCATACCGTCTGTACATGGCAGCTCTGACCTGGCTTCTGGACTGAGCTATTTGGTTCTTGTATTTGGTGAGAGTGTTTGAGCCTAGATTGGTCCTGAACTGTTCTCTGTCTCATTTACACTGGGAGCCACCATCAACAACCATCCTACTTCCTTTGTCCCTAAGGAAGTGATATTTGAGAGGAACAGACATGACTAGACAAAGTAGAAGCCCATATTCTAAACTTTGGGAATTTTCTGCTGAAAGTACATAGACATCTTGATAAGTTATAAGGGTTAAACCCATTTATTCTCCATCCTCTGCACAGTACTAACACCATGAATACTGCCTAGAGCTGGAAGAGGCCTTGTCCTCAGTATTTGGGAAGAACAGAGAGTCACTGGTTTGTCAGCCATTGCTACCTCCAGAAATGAGCACATGTTGCTCAGATATGTTCTACAGGGTAGTGAATTCTATATATCACCCATATATCTATATGTATGGGTGAAATTGGGTTTCACAGTCTAGACTGAGAAAATAAGAAAATAATAATGTCAGATGAATGAACATACACACATTAGGCTGAAGGATTTGTGTCTTGTCCTGAAAGAAATTTAGCCAATGGCAAACATTCTCTAAGATGGAGCCTCTGAGTTTGGGACATATTCAGAGGAACTAGAAGTGAGCTGACTCTTTAGAGATTATTCCCTAGACTAGGAAACAGCAAGAAAAGCTTTCAGAATCCATTGACAACCTGCCTAAAGATTCACAGATAGAACAGCATCAAAAGAGTTTCTCTGCCAAGTGGGCCCCAGCTTGCCAGTGACACATAGTGGTGATGAAAGCAGATAACAGAGAAAGGTTTCCAGGGGCTCTGTAGATGCCAGCGTTGACATCTGAGGACAGATATTTCTCCTCTCCACTACTTATGTCACTAAGAATTGACTCAGATCAGAATTTTGTGAATGGGCCAGATAATTAAATATTTTCACATTTCTTACATAATAATTTATAAAGTTATCTTGTCCTATCTTGAATGAGCTAATTTGGAAATTAAATTATCTGCCCAAGGATAATTAAGAGCTTATTGTAAAAACAAGAAAGAAGAATGAAAAAGAAATACTGTTAGAAAAGCAGCTAAGACAAGTCCCACATGTCTCTTTAATAAATTACATTCCCTTAAGAGGCAATAGACAATGAACTATACCATCACACTGAAGATAATGGCTTTCTCCTTTTTAACTTCCATTGTTAATTTAAAAAAAAAATCGATATGTAATAAATACTTTTTTCTTCGGCTGAGGAAAGCTGCAAAATTAAGCCTTGTGTAAAAGTTTGACATTATCTACCAGCCATTTATTTTACAAAACAAAATGTGCATCACAGAAAATATATAATTTAGATGTACTATGTTTTTCCTTTTTCCTTTTGTAATTTGAAAGCATTTTTTAATACTCTGGTTTCTCTTCAGATCAAATAAATCTTTAGCCTTTTAATTTGAAAACATTTTTTTTAAAAATAAACTTTACCTTATAGAGAATTTTAGGTTTACAGCAAAATTGAGAGGAAAGTACAGAGATTCCTCATATACCCCCTGTCCCCACACATGCATAGCCCCCTATCAACCTCCCCCACCTGAGTGGCACATTTGTTGTAATTGATGAACCTACATTGACACATCACTATCACCTGGAGTCCACAAGTCACATTAGGTTTCACTCTTGATGCTATAGATACACACATGCTATAGATTTTGACAAGTGTATAGTGACATGTTTCCACCATTATAGTATCATGCAGAGGAGTTTCACTGCCTTAAAAATCCTCTGTGTTCTGCCTACTCATCCTTCTCTCCACCTAACCCCATGCTGGGGCTCATAAAACAGTACTTCAAAATGAAGGCCTTAGCAGCAGCTTGAGAAGCAAAAGTTTTTCTCTGACCTTCTCCTGCCCTCCTGTCTTTAAGTCCATTCTTCCCTGAGGCTAGCCATTGAAACTAAAATCCTTCTTTCCCAAGCCAGGTCTAGAAACCAGAACCCCTTTCCTCAAAAGCCAGCCATAAAATCTAAAAAAAAATTCCGTGTAAAAATTGGCCATCAAGAAATTATCTGACCTACCTTGTTTGACCATAGGTAATAAGATCCACATTCCAAAGAGGGTCCTACCCCATATCAGAAGGAAGGATGCTGCTCCCAGAGGCCAAGAAGAATCTAGACAGACAGGCCTTGCTGGGTTTCCCCACTCAGCCTGTTAGCATTAGATCATACACTTTTTGTCCAATCACATGGGTGTCCATACTTTATTGAATCTAAGCATAAAAACGAACAATTTCCTACATATCTTTGGATCTTCATTCTGAAGGTTCCTGTGTATATATGTTAAATAAACTTGTATTTCTTTTCCCCAGTTAATCTCCCTTTTGTAAGTTGATTTTTCAGCAAACCATCACCTTGGCCCCTATACTGGCAACCACTGATTTTTTTACTGTCTTCTTAATTTTGCCATTTTCAGAATGTCATATAGTTGGAGTCATACAGTATGTAGCCTTTTCAGATTGCCTTCTTTCATTTAGTAATATGCATTCTCTTTTTCAAAAGGCTTTGCAAAAGTTTCCCAAAGCCTTGTATGTTGGGATGGTGCAGTGACAGAGAGTGTGGAGACCCAAACACAGGTATTGGTTTTGCCCCATTAGGCAAATCACTTACCTTTACTAGGCTTTCGTTTTCTCATTTGCAAATTGGGGATAACAGGGCCAGGAGTGTGGCTCACACCTGTAATCCTAGCAGTCTGGGAGGCCAAGGTGGGAGGATCGCTTGAGGCCAGGAATTTGAGACCAGCCTGAACACAAGCGAGATCCCATCTCTACTAAAAATAGAAAAATTAGCCAAGTGTTGTGGCACAAGCTTATAGTCCCAGCTACTCGGGAGGCTGAGGCAGGCGGATCACTTGGACCCAGGAGTTTGAGATCGCAGTGAGCTATGATGATGCCACTGCACTCTACCTAGGCGACAGAGTAAGACTCTGTCCCCCAAAAAAAAAAATAAAATTGAGGATAACATTAATACCTACCCCATGCTGTTTGGAAGATCAAGTTTCTCATAGGGTTGTTGTAGGGATTAAATAAATGATGTGTATGAAGAGTTTAGCACTGTGCCTGAAGCATATTACACACTCAGTAACGATAGTTAGCAATGTTATTTTTTATTATAATGTGTGCCAAATATTTTCTATGTGACCATCAGAAACTACTCTCTCCTTTTTTTCAATTTGTTCTTTGGAGCACAATTTCCAAAGAATAAATCAATTGAGCACCCTTTTCTGATTTCTGGGTGGCTTCTTCAGCAGGTCCCAGAGGATTAGAAAATGGGAGGAGGGAGAGTTTTCGTGTTTATTCCCTTAGCCTCTTCTCTCTCAGGCTGTAGTTTGATTGTAGCTGCATTTCTCTGTGAAGGCCAAAGATCTTGCTGGGCAACCAGCCATCTCAGAGTTGTTGGTTTCCCTTAACCCTGACCATATCTTTGTAAATAATCTCTTAAAGTATCCCTTTTCAGGTAATTCTAAAAGATTCTTCTGTTCTCTGTCAGGAGAGCACACAATGTTGCCTTTTATATTTACTCATAAAATTATTATTACTTTTTTATATCATAAAGCAGACAGGGCATCATAAAATCAAGAACTATAAGCAACTATATAAAATCTTCTAAATTATTACTTAACATCCTTCTATTTCCAATATTAGCCAGGAATTAGAAAGATCTACTTTCAGATTCTATTTTGAAAATTGAAACAAAGTTTAAAAGATTCAAAAACAAGTTATAAATATGATTAAAAGTTGTAAAATATCTGTAGGAAAGGCTTGTCAATTTTTCTTCATTAAATATACCAAAAATGCAACAACAACAAAGAATACTGAGTGTTTTTTAAAAGCACGCTAGAACAAAGGCAATTATTAATACTCAAAGTGTATTTAATGTTAGTAGCTGATGTTTTGTAGATGTGTTCCCCATTCCTATGCCTCTTTTCTTGATCTCCGGATGGTGGGAAACAGACTATCCCAATAGGAGGATGATTTTATCAAAATGGTTAAAGGAAATTTGCAACTATAGCATAAATTTTTGCTAATGGTAGAGAAATTAATTGAAATGAATACAATCTACAGCCATGGTTCTGCCTACCACAATGGACTAACCATTTTGCATTAACAGCAAAAGCATTTTTTCCCAGTTTTGTAAAAATGAACAGATATATATGTTTTCTTTATAGACTTCCTCATGTTGTAATGAAAAACCAGTCCATCCTTATGTTAAGTTTAAAAAAACAAACAAGAAAAATAGAAAATGTGTGAACGTGGTGCTATCTTTAGCTTGGCAAATAGCACTGTATTCATAAGGCACGATGCTCATGCCACAGTAGTCTGTAATAAAGCTACTTACTTTAGATTTTGGTTGAGCTCCAGTTGACATTTGGTTTAGCACACCATCAAGATTCTGGTGGTTTCCAGTTTTATTTCTACAAATTCCTTTCTTCTAATGATTTCTTTTAAAGATTACTCTGCAGGTTTATAGAATCCTGTAAAAAGATTTTTTGAACAGGTTTTTTCCACATACAAAGATCAATGCTTAGGCAATAATTCAAGTCAATTATATACTGTTACATCCATATAGAATACATTTTTAAACTCCAATGGTTTTGAAAATTAATATAAAAATGTAAGAATATTCTTAAATATGAATAATTTTCCAAAGACATTTTTGTTTAGTGACATCAGCTATAGGAAAGGCTGAAAACTTATTATCAATATAAGTTTAAAAGTAAAAGTAATTTTAAACTACCAAGGTAAAATATAGTACTGTGGCATAGAATTGGCATCCTGAAGTGCATACAATCCACAGCCATGGTTCTACCTACCACAATGGACTAACCATTTTGCATTAACAACAAAAGCATTTTTTCCCAATTTTGTAAAAATGAACAGATATATGTTTTCTTTATAGACTTTCTCATATTGTGATGAAAACCAGTCCATATTAACATTAAATTTTAAAAAAACTGATATATTATAAAGCTTTTTAAAAATCAAAACCCCAAAAAGTATCTATTTATTGCCAACATTTATTTTTTAATTGAGAAAATTATTTATATTTATGGTATACAATATAATGTTTTAAATATGTGTACATTATGAAACGGTTAAATCAAGCTAATTAACACATGTATTACCACACATACTTACCATTTCTTTGTGGTGAGAACA